>CAKAOH010019452.1:33864-90507 GCA_916701665.1 Sebastiscus tertius
GGAAACATTACTATCCAAAACAGTCAGTCCTGTTCAGTTCAAAGAGTCCTGCATAAAATGTAATTGTCTTAATAATAAGCCGTATTTCCGGTGATTTTCAGTATAATAAATGCTGAAAAATAAGTGCACAGTATGTTTTCCATAATTTAATCTTGTGATAAAATAGAGGTTACGTCTGACAAAATTTGTTTGGCCCCCGGCAACAATCTGGGTTCCTCATGTGGCCCCCCAGGAAAAATAATTGCCCACCCCTGCTATAGATCAAACAGTTTCTATTAACAGGCTTGTTATTTACAGACAACACTTGGTTCTCCAACTCCACTAACATGATTCAATCAAATATGTAGAGATGTCTGGATAAGCAATAGAGAGGGGAAGACTGAAGGGACATAGTTAGTAATAGTTATTAGACTTGTGTATAAAACAAACGTTTGTATAACAAGAAATGAATGCATGCAAATTTGTCAAAATTACAATTCAAACATACTTCAAATTGCATCGAAGTCGATGGGATCTTCGGTTTTCTATCCACCAAAAGGGGGCGTGGCCTTGACTTTTTGCGAAGTACCTGTTTGTGCCACTATGATGTATAGCAGGATTCGTAATTTAGGATATAACATCGGTACATAACATGACGGCGACAACAATAGGCATCTTTACGTCAAGTCACGTGACTGCAAGGCATCTATTGGTCAAATAACTGTCAAAGCAGAGAGTCACAGTCCTCATAATACTGTAACATTTCAGTAACTCTAAAAACAATCTGTGATCAGTTAAATCAAATGCAGCAATAACATCAGGCACATTTAGAGTTAAAGCAGTTACTGATGAAAATCCTTCCCTCTAGGTAACAGAAGCACTTTCCATTGCATTTCTGCCTTTAGGTCCTTGCACTAAGTAATTTACTCTATTTCTGACTTTCCAAAAAAATCTGAAAAATAAAAGACGCTGAAGTAAATCCTCAACTCTGAAATAAAAAATAAAACAAATTGTAATTCAACCATATAAATCCTGCTTCTTTCTACAAGGTTCCGCAGCATCACAAGCAACATAGCTCATGTTTTTGTTTGTTTTTGACCCTTTATCTAGTGCTTTGTTTGTGGTTATTGCAACTGTGTTGTTTTGATATAGACAATCTGGGTCATTCGTCCTTCACTGTGTTCTGTGAACTTTGCACAGAGAAACCTGAAGGGACGTCTGAAGTCATAAAAAAAGACCTGCATGATGGGAGATTCCCGTGTCAGTTAGGTGACACGAGAGTGATTCTACTTGGCCGGGATCACAGGACATTTTTAGACCCAAGTGCTTCTCTGACACGTTGCCAGAAATAGTGCAGCTTTGAAGGGCAGGCAGGACAGATCATGCCCCTTTTAAATGGGTAAGCGGTCTGGAGACATGAATCATGTCTTTGGTCCTTTAAATGTCAAAACATTTGCCCTAGTATGTTGCTCTAAATGCTCCACATACAGTACTGGAAGTGTTTGACCATCCTGTTTGAATGGAAAGGTTATCTTACAACAGAACTGGACTGTAACAGACTTTGATCAGTCTATTCTTAGTTGTCAGTTTGCACATTGCAAAATGTTCCCTTAGTATGACTTTACGGAAAAGTCCATTCAGAGAATCAGTGCATGTATTGATCCTTCGAACAGTTAGCATTGCCCCATGTCTTCACAGTAATTAGAATATCTTTAAGGTCCAAAATGATAATATATTATATAAAGATTGGGTTTTACAAGGGATTTGCGGCAGTGGGTTTAGAAACCTGGTGCTACTACAGTAATATATGGGTAATATTTCATTAAAAAATTTTGCCACGTATATTCCTTTCGGCACAGTGGTCAGTCCAAAAACTGTCAATGCAACATGTTGCATATGAGTAAAAACACACACAGACTGCAGGGGAGCTCTCTCCATGCAGCATTTGTAAAGTGAACAGACTGAATATTTTACAACAATATGCTAAGGCATTTAAAAAATGTCTTTTAAAACAATTCCAAGTGTAAGATTTAATAGCAGCAGGTTTACTGCTTTATTTTTATGCCGTGCAGTTATTCTGGAAGAGTGTGTGACAAACTCAGCAGCAGGTTGGTGCTGGCAGTGACTGACCAGTGACCTGCTTTCAGAAATACCTTAAATAAATGTTTAGGTCAGCTAACTCTGGCTGCTGTTTCCTAATTCATTTATACATTTGGAGAATCAAAAACACAAATGTATTTCAATGTAATTGTTTTATGAAATTAACCTTTGCTAAGCTGTTGACCCACATTAAAGCTAAGGTGCAGCACTATGTAAGCTGTATTAACAACTGCATTAATCGCTGCTAATGATATCACAGCTAAACAGATTAGGTTGGTAAATAGGCTGCTTGTGTTCCATGACAGAGTTATAAAACAGCTGCTGTGCTGTGTGGGTCACCTGAATGGAGGAGACAACAGCACTGAAGATTTGAGGTTTATTATAATAAGGAAAACACAATAATATGAATATGTTTCTTTTGGCAACCAGTCAACAAAGGTGGATAACAGCTGTGTGGGATCAGTAAAAACACATTGCAAGTGCTGACTGTAATCATTTTATTTATTATTATTATCATCATCAGTGTAAAGTCACAAGAACAATAAAATGAAAAAACTTTTTACATACTTTTTTAAACTTTTGGTCATAATAAAAAATACTATACATGGGCAAAAAGGAAAAAGCATTGACTAAAGGTAACAAACACCATCAACATCTCCATCTCCAGTGATTGGACTATGGGATGGATGGTGAGCTGAGGGTGAGGGAGTTGTGAGGCAGGAAGGTGAGGCGCTGGCTAGGGATGAAGTCTAGGAGGAAGCAGGTGGAGGACTCGATGTTTCAGACTTTCCATTTTCACTGCTTTCACTGACTTGTCTGTTCAAAACCATTTCCCTGGCGATGCAGGTCACCTGGCCGTTAGCCACTGTGTAGGTTCCGTTCCTGCAACACAAAGAAAAGTTAGTTTAACTCCCCCCAAAAAAATGACACTGTAACTGCACCTGATTAGCTTAAATTTAGTTATGTTCATATATTATGACACTCACTTTTGAGTTTCGGATCCGTTCTGCATGCCGGGCTGGTTCTGTTTTGCAAGGAAAAATGAAGTCCACCAGTGGCCAGAATCTTGTCTTGGAAGTCCTGCAAAAAGACATAATGACTTTTAGACAGGAGCTCAGTTTGGTGAAGGGAAACATCACTTTTTTCACACTTTCAAAACTAAACATTGTTCTCGTGTTTACCTGGGTGGTGTGGAATGACCTCTCCTGTGTACTCAGCACTGCCACAGGAGCTGTTGCTGGAGTTAGACCCAAGGCGCCCTGGAATAACCAGATAAAGACACTTCCTTTTAGTAAAAAATATCTATATCTTATCAGAGGTGAAAACAGGCTTCCACGGGGAGAATAAAAATACTGCTGTCAGAATATGCAGAATGAAAAATAATCAAAGATGCCATATGCAATATAAATGCATATAAGCCATGTCTGACTCACTTCTATAGTAATCATGGGTGGCGATGAGGGAGCCAGTAGATGGAATTGCTGCCATTTTCTCCGACCTTAGTTGGAAAACCGCTCAAAGATGGAAAATGGAAACCTGGAGGAGTGACAAGAGGAAATTGCAGGTATTATTAGGCTGGAGATAAAATGAGAAAATTGATACTGTTGTATTTTCACCATTATTTATTTCCTTCAATTTTTATCTTATTTTATATATCTTGAATTTTGTGCATATTCTTATACTGTTATCCCCAGATAACCCCAGTACATGGATACTACCTGGGGTTATAGAGATATGACATGAGAAAACATGTCCGCATTGACAGCATTCACAGAACAACCTGTCACTCAGGACCGGTTTCAGGGAAGCTTTTGCTGCATGCATTCATGCCCTCTGTACTTCATTCCTGTACACGTGCCTTCACTACGGAGTGCTAAAGCAGAAACAGCTGCTTCCTAGAATCTGGTTACCCGATGACTCAAATAACCGGAGTGTGGGAGCGTGTCCACGTGTCTACGTGTCTAGATGAACTTAACTTAGTGCACGACCTGGCTGCATGGCCATGGAAGTTTCTGGCCACAGAGGACATATTTGTATTGCTGGTAGACGTCCAAGCTGTGTTCAGCCAGGAAATTACAGTTGGCTCTACCCAATTTTTGTATGCTAAAAAAAAAGCCCCCCAAAAAACTTTTTAAGATATTATTCACAGTGCAGCAACATGTGGTGATATTAGAACATGTCATACATACGTCAACATGTCATTTCATATTTCACATGTATTTCAGACTATTAAAAGTATGTTAACAGCCTGGGAACCAGCTGAAGGCTGTGAAGCTTAACACCAGGTGAGCAGCAGATGGGTGGCGGATTTCAAGGAACAGACAAAACAGGTTTGCACTTCAAAGCCTACAGTAGATAAACACGACAGCTGACGTATTTAAACACTTACACAACAACCAGAAGGCAGTTTTGCATGTTAACTAGTGTTTACTGCATGTACTTATAAAATGAATACATGCATTAGAGAGATAATCTACTATTTAAAAAGGTCACCTGTGGATATAACAGGCAGGTATACCCTTACTAACTAACAGTATAAAGACATTCCAGCACAAAAACTACCTTTTGTATTTTGTGATGAAGACAGGTGTTGTGAGACAAAACAATTTATGTTTAAACACACAAAACTTTTAATGTTACAAAATCTTGATTATGTTTGTCTTACCTCAGAGATCAGAGTGCGGCTGTAAGGTGAAGGATGGCTTGAAGTAGAAGAGGTGCTAGTTGTTACAATGGCCCATTGGTGGATGAAGTCTCTGTGTTGACCTCTCTTGGTCAAGTCGCTGCTGACTGTGTCTCTGCTCTCAGTCAGACCGGTTTATATAGGGGCTGGCCTCGGCGCGTGCTGCTGTGGCACGGGGCGGGAGCTGCGGCGGCTCGAGGACACGGAGGGAACGTGTTGTTGTCCTGGTGACCGGTTAAGGACGGGACCAGGTGACGTCACACAAAAGGAGGCTTTGGGAGGCTTTAATTAACCCGCTGATGTCTAAAGACTGACTTTAACCAGGACTCCGTGTTACACACCAGCCAGCTAACGTTAGATAGTTTAGTTTCAGGAGACAAACTGATACAGACACATAATAAAGTGACATTTAAATCAGCAACATGAAGTCAGACCAGCAGGTGTTTAATGCGTTAAACGTATTTCTACCAGCAAACTGCTTCACAAACTTTTCCTTGCCAAGTCCTCCCTCTAATAGTATTAGTTTACAGCTGCCCTCCTCTTTTACAAGATGTCTTTATGCACCATTTACTATATTAAAACCTTACTTTATGTTTGCTGACTCATACTTGTGAGTTTTACTTACCTTGTCGGGAGTTCTTCGGAGTCTTTGCAGCTGAGCTTTTGTCAGTTGGTCTGCTCCTTTTCAACAACGTCTCAATTTCAGCATTTAGCAATAGTTAGCTAAATGCTAGCAAGTAAGCTAGCTAGCTACATTGCAGGAGCAGAACAGCTTCAGGTTATCACTGACAGCTTGACTTAGTGAGTGGAGTTTTGATTGGCAGGTAATTAGAAAGTGGGGTGGTCAAATACGATTTCGATAAATAATAAATTCATAATAAGGTAACTGTCGGCTCGCCCTACCTTTAAGTTTTATGCAGCCATTCAGAGTAGCATCTCTCCCTGGTGGTCTAGTGGTTAGGATTCGGCGCTCTCACCGCCGCGGCCCGGGTTCGATTCCCGGTCAGGGAACGAGTCTTTTTCTTTCTTGCTTATCCGTTGTGTTCAGCCAGTTCGGTTATAAACTGGGAAAAAGTATGGATCTTTCACCCGCTCCTGAGGCTCCTGACGGTGTATTAACTGAATAAAGTGTAAAATAGCTAATATGTGTTGTTTGTTCCTTGTTACTGATAGAGAGTTCAACTATCCAATCAACCCAACAACTCAAAACAAGAGTCAATACCAACAGGAGAATACACTGTTCACCATTGGCAGAGCATTCTGGCAAATTTTTCTTGGGCGCTACCCACATAATCAGCTGTGCTGCTCGTCCCACAAATGATCCTTACAAGTTAGACATCATTGTGAAGGTAAATAAACACGCTTTCCAACGATGTAAAATACAATGCCAATTAGCATTGTAACAACAGAGAAATAATCCACCAAACACAAGTTTCAGAACTATTTTTTCCCAGTTTATTTCCTCACGACCTTAATTTTGACACGTGAAACACGTGTATAAATAAAAAACAATAATGGCTGCCACACTGCACTAAGTGTTGCAAGTGATTAAAATCAGTTGAGAGAAATCTAGTTCTAATTTTGTTGTACTAAAGTCCCTCATAAGGCTTGGGAGATGTCTGCATCTTATTTTGGAAGTATCAGCTTTTGATTTCAATAAAAGTGGATTAAATTATTTTATATATTTGTATATAATATGTTTTTCCTGTATCTATTCTACACTGGCTTATTTTATATTAATATTAGGTTTGTTAAGTTTCTTTGTACCGAGAATGTTATTATGGGGGACGTTTGTGAATGTTTGTTCTGTTGTTTCAAAATGAACAAAAAAAAACAATAAATATAATATTGAAAAAAAGTGGATTAAATGCAGTAGGGAGACTTGCATTGAGTTTCCATATCCTAAACAAAACGTGTTTATCCTCTAGCGCCACCCAAAGGCTTGATATGGAATATGGCCACCACTGACAGCAGCCCAGGCTTTAGAAACATTTTATCTCTTTAATTAAGAACACCAATCTAAGTAAATTTAAATTGACAGGACCATCAACGACAAAAAAAAAAAAAAACACACACCATTCAATTGACTTTAATTGAAAAATTTTAAAGTACAAAAATACTTTTTGTTTGTCATTCTATTTTGTAAATGCCACAATTAATGTCAATGAATGCATAATGCAAGTAGAAGATGGGTTTACAGCACTCACATGTCAAAATAGATAACTCATAAGTTACATTTATGCAACATGCAGAAGAATAACATTCACATATTAAAAGACTATTTTCACATTGAAGTTTAAAATAATTTTTCCATTGCAAATGTAATACATTCTATTAGTCATGTTGTATTAATACAACAAATAACTGTGGACAAATTTACACAGACAAGGGAGCAGAATAACATTGTTTCATAACTTTTCATGGTATGAAAAATAATGATTTGTGATATGTTCAAAGGATTCATCTCATGTGCGTGAGGATCTTCTTTCAAACCCAGAAGTGTCTCCGTTATTTGTCAGACCGCCACTCACCTTGTCCTGTGTGATCCAGACAGGAAACAAGTGATCAATACGGAATAATATACACAGTAAGAACAGTGTGTGACTGCTGTCTCCACAAACTCACCTTCACATTTCCGACCATTTCCTCAAAAGACTTGAATGTAGAGGAATGTCTACGGCGAAATGTGAAGACAAATTACACAGAACATATTTGACAATCTGCTTTTATTTGTACTAACTGAACTTGAACTTCATTTGTGTTTAAGCACACAAATACAGCAGTAAGCAGTAAATAAATGAATTGCAGTGATGTTTTACCTCATAGTCGGTACACTCATGGTGTGGCCCAGGGCCCTGGGTGTCACATTGGAGAGGCAGAAGAGAGAAGGGAGATTGAACATTATAAATGACAAGTAAAGCTTAAAAACATCATACAGAATCAGCAAAAGCATAAAAACACAAACCTTAAAATTTTCTCAAAAGTGTATATATCTCAGACTCAGCTTTATTGGCCAAGTATGTGTATACATACAAGGAATTTGACTCCTGTTTTTCATTGCTCTAAATGTACTTAGAAATAGACATACAACTCAGAACACGGACAACAAAGCTAAACAAGGTAAACATAAACAATTAACTATACTGTACATTAGAAATATATATAAAAACTCTCTCTCTGTCTCTCTCGTAGGGCCAAAATAGCAATTATTTTCATTACTATTTTTACTTTTACTTATTTTCTATGATATTAAGAAGAATTAAGAAGTACTTTATTAATCTTTCATTTGATAGAAAATGCCCATCACAATTGACGTTTTGAGATGACTGAACTAAAACAGCAAATGTTTAGTATCTTTCCATCATATGTGACTTAATTAATCAGTTACCAAAACCGACTAATCGATTAATCGACTTGTGACTTTGTGTTTCATGCAGTAGCAGTGGTGGAATGTAACTAAGTACATTTACTCAAGTACTGTACTTCAGCACAATTTTGAGGTACTTGTACTTTACTTGAGTTTTTCCATATTATTCTACTTTACTACAATTTCTAGCTACCTGGTAGTATATAAAGTAGTTGAAATAAGCTCCACCTTTACCAGCTTAAACATTAAAGTATTGAACACATTAATGCATCAATAATTACAATACAGTGATATAATATTTTGAAATGGGCCATTCTGCATAATGAGTATTTTTACTTTTGGTACTTTAGGTATACAGTATATTGATGCTAACACTACTCACACTCCAAAACAGATGTTGAATGCAGGTCTTTTACTTGTAACAGAGTATTTTCACATTGTGATATTACTACTTTTACTTAAGTGAAAGAACATAGTACTTCCTCCACAGCTGTACAAATGTGAAATTTTATTCTACTTTAAATTTTACTCATAATAATAATATAATAATAATACATTTATTTATATAGCACTTCTCAAAACAGATGTTACAAAGTGCTTCACAAGACAATATATGACCTGATTCAGCTCCACAACAATGATCTGAGTCTAGTCTTACCGTGGTGGGCTTGGAAGAGGCAGAGCTCTGTGGAAATAAAGACAGACACACAGATAACGTCACACCAGATTCTGTTTCCACATGGATGACAACAACAGACTTATCAGCGACTGCTGTCGATGTCCAGATGTACTAGTGTGATTGGATTACGGTTGCTTACTGGCTAAACAAAAACACAAGACAGGAGGCCGTCGAAAACACTCATCCCTTGTGGACTTTATAAAATGTTGTCGTCCTTCACAGAGCATCATAATTAAGTACATTTTTGAGGTACTTGTACTTTACTTGAGTATTTCCATTTTATGCTACTTTATACTCATTTCAGAGGGAAATGTTGTACTTTTTAGTCAAAGTAGTTAAAGCTTTAGTTACTTTGCATATTCCCATTAATCCAAAATATAATCAACAAATAAATTACGATGCATTTTTATTGATTGATTAAAACTCTAGAATATAAAATGAACTCCACCTTTACCAGCGGCAACGTAACAATTATGCTTACACATAAATGCATCACAAATTATAATCCATTAAGATAATATGATTCTGAGATGGGACTCTCTGCATAGTGAGTACTTTAAGTACATTTTGATGCTAATATTTCTGTATTTTCCCATTTTGTTCTATGGAATAAAATACATCAGAAAATATCCCACTTGTGAATTTTGATGGTTTTACATGTCTTAAAAAAGGTGGTTGCTAACAAGTGGCCAAATGAGACTACTGAACGGCTTCACGCCAACACGTCCGCCTTTACAGCCTCGTTGCATATACTTGCGGTCATGTGACTGTTGTGTAGTTTGTTTATAGCCAAGATTATATTGCTGAAGAAATCATGCAAGTATCATAAATGTTTGTTTGCCACAGAATTATTTTCTGCAATAATTCAAAACCCAATGGAAAAATCCCATTGGGTTTTTGTGGAGGGAACCAGGGCGATGCTAACTTCCTGGTTGGCTTACAAAAATACGTCATCCCTCCACCACTCTATAGAGGCTGTGACAGTACTGTTCTGTTTTAGTTCTGGTTCTGACACAGTAGATCTGAGTAGAAAGAGATTCGAAATTTGAATAAATAGTAGTAACAATTTGGAAAGTGCTTTCACATATTCTACCATGGCATTTCTTTTTATAATATTATGTCTTAAAATATTTTTAAATGTATTAGTTTGAGATGATGTTTTCTTTTAGAGTCTGACAACCCTTAATTATGACCTCAGTTTGCATTTTAAAGCATCCTTCTTTCATGTTGTCTATTTGTTGTGGCTCTCTGTTGGATTTCTGCTTGTCCATCTGCCTGGTTGAATTAGCCAATGGCAGCTTTTTCTACCAGGCACCTCAATGGTAACTTCTGCACTGTTAACATGCAGAGGTTGGAGTTTTCATCATGATCACAAGCTAATTTCTTGTGCTCATTTTGGCTTGTCAAGACTCATAAATTATCTATTTTTTTAAGAAATAAAATGATTAAAATTTTTCTTTTCAGAAATTAGGAGGCAGGAGCTGGGCCAGTCCTGAGGGTACCTCATGTCTGCCAGTCTCCTGGTGATGTTCATGCCCATCTGGGACAGTGCAGACGATGTCACCTGGCCTGCATGAGAGAGACTCTCCCGTGTCCTCATATATCTAGTAGAAAAAAATAGAAGTCAGGACCTGAAAGGAGAAAAGTCACAACACTGCCAACATTCATGCACAAAGGTATTAATTCACAGTCACAACATAAATTAAGTAGTTAACAATAGGCTCCTATACGTCAGTGGCTACGAGCCATGTGGCTACGGTCCATGTGGCTGCAGATGGTTGCTCACTCAAACAAACTCTTCAAACTGCTCCTTGTGCTAAGTCTGGCTGTAAGGCCATTAACGGAGCACCAATCCAATTTGACCTGAAAAATCCCATCACTTGTTTCTTAGAAGAGAATCCTCTTTAACATGTGAGCACAGGGCAAACCATTGGGAAACCCCTCCACCATGAAACAAATATTTGTTTTTTTCAGGATATGATGCAAACATGATGACCAACGCTCACATGTTGGAGTGGCTGATGTCGTCCAAAGTGGCAGAGGCTGTGAGATATCTGAAACAAGAGCAGCCATGCACAAGTTGGCAGATTATTACCCGGACTTAAGACAGAGAGCACGGTAGTCATTAGTGTACTTTCCATGGTTATGTAACCATGACACACTCAGACAATGCGTGGTAAATGCTCTGCCAGCGGAGGGGTTGGGTGTCTTAAGTCAGGTAAGACTATAGGAGGTAGGTAGTTGAGTTTTTAACCATCCAACAGAGCTTGCCTTACAATGACAATGGTAGTCTAACCATGTAGTGTTTATGAGGATGCCAGTGCACTTACGGGGCTGAGGTCTGGACATCTTGCCAGCTTTTGGACAGGTTCTGTTTGATGTTACTGAGGGGGCTCACACCGAGCTGCCTCCTGATGTCTGCTGCATATTTTTCTCTGACCAAAAGCACCTCCCGCAAGCTCTGAATTTCATCCTCTATCTAGAAAAACACAAAACAGTTAAATCAGTAGAGTGACAATTAGTGAGCAGATGATGTTAAACATATTTACTTTCTGGGATTAATAGCCCAAAAGAGCTGCTTCACCTTTGCAAGTTCAATCTGTAGATTGTGTATGTCCTCCTCTGTGAGATCTGAGTCCAACCATCCATTTTCTCTTGTCCCTGTGGAGAAGCTCATGGATGATGGAGCCCCACCAAAACCTTACAAAGAAGCATGGTCGAATAAACACAAGATGGATTAAAAATATTAGATAGAGAGATAGATAGATAGATAGATAGTAAATACATACATAGATAGATAGATAGATAGATAGTAAATACATAGATAGATAGATAGATAGATAGATATATAGTAAATACGTAGATAGATAGATATAGATAGTAAATATATAGATAGATAGATAGAAGATAGATAGATAGTAAATAGATAGATAGACAGTAAATAGATATATAGATAGATAGATAGATAGATAGGAATATTTACTAACATAAAGTAGACCCTTAGTTTATAGTGTGTGGGTGAATAAATATGAATACATATATACGAAGTAGTCCCTTGAAAACCTTCCAAAGAGGCGTGGAGAACATATTAGATAACTAACCTAGCTAACGTTAGATATAAATATTAGATAGATACCAACGCATATAATTGTTGCATACTTTTTAAAGATATATTGTCGGATACATTGAAAACTGCAGTGGTTAAACCAGTAACAGTAACATGTTTCATATTTTATAACACAGTAAACACAGTCGGAGCTGTCCTTAGTGCTGAACTGCACACTGCTCTGAAGCTAGCTGAAGCTAACAGAAGCTAGCTGAAGCTAACAGCTAGCTGAAGCTAACGCTATACTTGTTGCACACGGTGCACAAACACACTATAAACACGTGAACCGAGGAATAAAACTAACCGAAATGTTTGTCAAAGAGTAATTGTACGGTACCGTAAAGGCAATATGAGACGGTGTTACCTGGTCGGTTCATCGCTGCCTCACTGTCTCCTCCGCAGTGTTGTGACTAGTTCAGCTAGCAGCAGCCTGACACCATCCAGTCATCCAGTCTGCTCTACTCAGAGAGACGAGCTGGAGGAGGAGGCAGAGACAGGAGGATCACTGAGGCTGTTACTGGACTGATGCTGTTTACATGTGGGATGTTGTTGTTGTGCAATACCGCAGTGTAAAAATACTCAGTTACAAGTATAAATCCTGTATTCATTAATCTTACTAAAGTAAAAGTACATGCGTATTAGCATCAAAGTATACTTAGAAGAAGTAAAAGTAGCATACTCATGCAGAATGGCCCATTTCAGAATAATACATATTAGGCTATATCAGCAGCTGCTAAAGCTGGAGCTAATTATAACTTCTTCTTTTTTTGAAAATTCTTTTTATTCCTTTTTTTCCAAACATAGCATAACAAACATAACGAAACATAACACCGGTGCCATCATACAAAAATAAATTATATCTTACATTTAACATTTAATGTGTACATACATAAATACACACATACACCTCCCCTCACATTCCCACACAGAGACAGGACCAGCCTTCTTCCCACCCTAGAGGTAAAGTTACAGAACAAACAACATAAAGATCATTTTTAAAATAATTTAATTAGTTAATTCTAACTTCTTTATATAGCCTACTGCTGGGTAGTTTCATCCATAATAATACATCCTAATCTATTAGTTGATTTATATTTAGTAACTGTAAGTAACTGTTAACTAATGTTGTAGGCTGCTTAAAGCATCAAAAGTAAAAGTACTAATTTTGCAGAATGGTACCTGTCAGTGTTTTATTATTATTATTATTATTATTATTATTATTATTATTATTTAGTAGTAGTAGTAGTATAAGTAGTAGCAGTAGTAGTAGTACGTAGTAGTTTCATTATTATTATTTTTCATTATTAATATTAATATTAACATTCATATTCATATTATTGAATCGTTATTTTTAATGTATTTATATATAAGCAGTTTTATAAATTGTAGTTGGCCACTATTTTATATAGAATGTGTTACTGTAAACCATAATAATACATATTTCATGAACTAATCAATCAAATGTTTTGTATTTAATATCTTAATCTGAAAGGTAACTATATCTGTGGATAAATGTAGTGGAGGAAAAAAATACAATGTTTTTTCTGAAATGTAGTGAAGTAGACCTAGAAGTATAAAATGGCAAAAAATGAAAATACTAAGGTAAAGTACAAGTAACTCAAAATTGTACTTAAGTACTCTTGAGTAAATGTACTTGGGTCCATTCCACCATTGGTCATTACATCCAAGATGATAAAAACAAGACCCAAAAATGTTTTGTAAGCATACAATCTTACATCTATTCATATAGACTTAACATCACAGTGGGGTAAGTTAGGGTCAACCCACTGAACTGGAAGTCAATATAAAGCACCAGTGATGATGGTTATACAATCTCTCCTTTTAACTGTAACTGCAGTAGCCTAATACAACAAGACAACTGGGTTTACAGTTGAAAGGAGGCAAATAAAATATAATTTGAGTTGGGGTTTTTTTAAATGTGTGTAAATTCTCACTTATAAATTACAATAAATTGGTAGAATGAAAGACTTGTCTCCATCTGCTGGCAAAATGTGCCACCACACTGCAGAGTGTGCAGTCTCCTCTAGAGGCAAATGAACAAGCTTTTAGTTTACTCTGGTTATAAAATCATGATACAGAGATAAACAACAAAACAGCAGTAAATCAATACAGTATATACATTTAGGATGGAAGTTTAAATATTAGTAATGTCCTTGCAACCCCATATTTGGTTTACTTACATTACTGTGTCATTATCAGTTGCATTCTAGATATAAAAAATAAATAAATATGAAAATAAAAATGCAGTATTATAAATTAGAATTGATGCAGCATAAATAGATATAAATCAAACTATTTTTAATTGGGAAAAGAGCTACCTTTTGACCAATACAAGTTAATTAAGTCTAGTATTTGTATTGCACAACATCTTTACAGTATACTTTGCATTTGATTTTATGTCCAACTCACACATGTATTTATATACAGTAAAACTAGTATCCCACTTTTTATTTGTTATTGTTTATAAGTATTGTATATTGTTGATATGTATTGTAGTTATTTTGCACATGATTCAATTTGTATTGTATATTTTTGTGCTTTGTTTCCTTGACTTTTATACCATCTATCTACCTATCCATGTGCATGTCATTTATCTTGTTGCATTTTTGTGTTAAACATAAGTCATTGTAGCCTTCATAAATCGAGTTGGTCAGATTTAAACCTTCTCCAAACTATACAAACGGAGGGTCACAAGTCAAAATGTTCAGGAACATTTATTCAACAACAGCAAATCAGATCAATGATCCACTTGTTTTCGTCCAGACACACAATTACCATGCTACAACATAAACGTTAAGGTTTATACTTTATATGGGCCAAGTGTATGTACAAGCGACCTTAACCATTAAACCATTCCTTGCTAAATTTAATGGTTACATTACAACACCATACCAGTTAAAATAATAGCCATCATCAAGTATGAAATAAATAAAATTCCAAAAATGCATCATATAACCATTTCACTATAGTTACACTATATACTATGTTGTCTTTTGATGGAGTCATTTCCTGATCATTGATCCATTATAGTTTGTTTTTTTTAAACACACAGTGCATTCAACTTAGAACATTTACAGTAGCATCTTTCAGTATCTCAATGAAAAAGCCATGACAGGAACATCTATGTTTCATCAAGGGTTACAGGAAACATCATACACGGGCCACAGAGGTCAACATCCATACCGTTAATAGCAGAGGGTGGGCAACAGGAGCTCACCAATTGTAAACCATTGAAACACATTATTAGCCTTTTATGAAACGGACAAATTGGCAAAGATGTTCATGGCAATTTATGGCAATTTGCAAATGTGTGGCAATATATGCAAATTCAGTAGTATGAAAAATCATTTGACTTGGAGCTGCCTGTAGCTCACAGATGATATGCCTGACGAGCTTCTTACTCTACACGGATTCAAAAAAGTCAACAATGATAAACGATCACAGCATCGGATGAAATGTCATCAGACTTCAGTTCAAAACACAAGGACGAAAAACATGATGAAAATCAGATTCTTCCCAACTAAGAAGAGTGTAACATGTTTTTTTTTTTTCCACATCACATTAACTACTTAACATATTCAAGACAGCTCAGAGTTAAAAACATGTCACGCTCTGAACCGGCTGCTGATAGAGATCTGTCGTCTCTACCTACTGACAGCTCTCATCAGAGCCGGCTGGATTACCTGGAGCTCCTTGGCTTCATATATCGCATGATCAATAATTAAACAGAAATAACTGCGATAATTAGATGAAATGAATATCTTTCAGTCTCAATTAGTTGTGACGTCTCTGAAATATATTACGTTTGCGATTGGTATAAAGAGCAGCAAGTCATGTTATTCCAATAACCTAGATGCTTTACCAAAATTTAGTCAAATGAAAACTACAAAATTTAAGTGTTGATTATCAGATTTTTTGTATGAGATTCCTTTAAAAGCTGAAGCTTCTAATTTCTGAATCCAAGGTCAACATTTTTTATCTATCAAATGTAACGAAAAAGCAACAAAAATTAAAAATGAAACAAATTCGTGTTAGGTTTGGCTGAAAGCAATAGCTCATCGTAAAATCGGGACACTATATCTAATCCAACCTGGGCTGAAACCTGCCATAAATAGATGTATTATGCGAGAAATTATGAACCAACGTAAAATTAAAATTACCTTGAAAACAACGGTCACAACGACCTGTTCAGTGCTGCAGGAAAGACAGGAAAGTAGTCCCCATCCTGCAAAGATGAGCTGAAATAAAGCTGAGGCAGAGGAATGGAAAGCCAATACTAATTAATAAAGTAGAAATGTTACGTCAGCAGGCATTTTCGAAAGAAAAAATGTCTGCAAATAAAGCTCTGTGCCTTAACAACCTCATGATTCATATTAAAAACGCTCAGGGGAGCACACTACAGACAAACAAACACAGCGCCAAAGACGTACTGTGGATCTGACAATGGCTGGTGGCGTTTGCAACTAAAACGGTATTGATTGCGAATCAGAAGTGAACATTGCACTAATATATATATGACGACTCTGTTCTCGAAGGTTTAATGATGGCACTGATCACAAACAAACACATCTCTCTAACCAGCACCTCCCTGAGCCATGGCTCTCCTTTCCTTCAGAATAAAATATCACGTAAACTTTACCCCTCCACCATCTCCTCCGTGACATATTGCACATACGTATGCACCCACGTTATGAGTTTTGCAAAGTATAGATGTTGCAAAAGGTTAAAGAAAATTTGGAGACCATGTTTTATAAACAGTGCATGCTACACCATGATGCAAAGTGTGGGAGAAGGGAAAGTGGGGGTAGGCGACCTGTGCGGTTAAAGGCCAAGAAATACAAAAGAAGAGATAAAAAGGAAACTTAGGTTGTTTCTCTTTTCTTCTTGTACTGGTGGGGGAGGAGGCGGGGGAGCGGGGGGGGAGAGAATAGGTTGTGGACCAATCAGGGGAGGGGTATTAAGGGATGTGACTTCATTAGTTCCTTTCATGGGCCATGCTTACTAGTCCCTCTCCTCCGCTTGGCTCTTCTTTCTGAAGTGGAAAGATGGATCGCCCCTATCTTTCATCTTGCTGGAGGTGGAGCAGGGAAGCAGGCAGGACCGCAGGCCAGGATCGACGGGGGAACGGAGGGTTAGTTGAAGCCGGTGTCGGTGTGATAGGAGTGGTGCCCATCCGATGTTAACTGGGTCGTCTCTGTTGCCGACGGTTGCAGCATTATAGGGTCACCCCCAGCCTCTGCGTGATAAACAGAAACAACATTTTTCACTCTCCTCCCCTCTTAAAGTGGCAGTAGGCAGAATATTTTTTGGCATCCATAATAACCTTCTAGCATATTGTAACTCAAGTATTCTGAGAGAAAACTAAACTTCTGCAAACTTAGGCTTTAAAAAATCAAACCCGTGACGGGAGACTTTGGCCAGTCACAGGTCATTTCAGAGAGAGAGAGTTCCTATTGGCTGTTCATTCAACGGAGGCAGCTGTCAATCACTCGCAAACTCCGATCAAACTGTCAAACTAGGCAGCGCTGATCAAATATGGATAAGTATTCTGTTACTGTAATGCCTAATTCTTGCATTAAATGTTTTCAGAAAATTCTTGTAGTGCACTGTTTCGCTGTAAAATGAGAAATTGTGCTCCGGTTGGTGGGCGATGCTTGGTATTTCCTCAACTTATCTCAACATGGCTGCTGGGTCACAAACGTTCTCATTTTACAGCTAAACAGTACACTACAAGATGTTTCTGAAAACATTTAATGTAAGAAATAGGCATTACAGTAACAGAATATTGATTCATATTTGATCAGCGCTGCCTAGTTTGACCGTTTGATCAGAGTTTGTGAGTGATTGACAGCTGCTCAGAGACAGCAAGACTCCAGCTCGGCTCTGATTGGTTGTTTTTCTCCGGTCTGTGATATCTCGCAGATGCCAGTAGGAGCACCAGAGGCACATGATTTCTTTCAGATTACCTGTCTCATGCACAACTGTCAGGATATAGTGACCTTTTTATAAAAATAACTTTTTTTCCAAATCATATTTGCTCCAATTCTGCTGCTTTAACAAACTCAAAACGGGAGCGGTGACACAGGTGATTCAGTCTCACCTCTCTCATCAGACTGCAGCTGAGCCTCCAGGTCCTCGGGGGACACATAAAATTCCTGGTCCTGGCCCTCTCGAGGCCGTGGTTTACATTTACCACAGCAGCAGTTACAGCAGCAACATAGGCAGCAACAGAAGTAGCAGCCAGTGGCTAGGCCGCAGAAAACAAACAGCGCCTGCAGGGGAAGAAGATTCATGTAAGGAAGTGAAGAGTCAAGAAATTAAGAAAAGCATAACCAGAAAAAAGAGAGCAACTAGTAATCGGTTCTTACCTTCGCCCACCAGCTTGAAAGGACAAAGTAAGTGTTAACATTCTCCTCTCCAAACTGCTCAGCCACATATAGTCCCAGAGAACCATACTTGTCATAAATATTACGCTTCGTGGGGTCATTCAGAATCGCATGAGCGTTGTTTATCTCCTTGAACTTGTCGGCCGCCTCTGGATTGTCTGGATTCTTGTCAGGGTGGAACTTCAATGCCAGTTTCCTGTGGAGAAAGTCATGAAAAATATAATCACAGCAGCACACATTCTGTGGTAATCATGTGAAGTAAGTCCCAGAGGGGACGCCTCACCTGTAAGATCTCTTAATATCATCTGATGTGGCCACTTTCTCGACTCCCAACACGACGTAGAGAGACTCACCAGCGGTGGACAGAGAGCGTTGCCTCTGGTGCTCAGCCATGATGTCTCACGTCTACAGGCAGGGCACACAAACAGAAACTAAATGCGAGTCATGGCCAGGCCTGCTTTGTTATCATGAAATACATCCAATTCAAAAAATATATCAGGCCTTTCTCTACAGTGAGGCCTGTGTGACTGCAGGCAACAGCTGGTCAAATGCTGTACTGTACAAAGCTATATGTGGAAAGACTGTTTGAAATATATAGGGGAATGTTAAAGAGCCATGAAGGCAACATACTGGAGTTATTATATCCCCCTGCACTAATTACATTTGCACAGTTTTTCAGTGCAATTGGCCCACCCACTGTGTTACATTTCTACATGACTATACTGTAATCTGTGACATCTTGGCAGCACCACTGACTGCATCTGCTGCTGTAAGTAAATCAGTAACTGACAACCATGCTGCAAGAGATTTAGCAAATTGATGCTGCAGGTTAAAAAATAAAATTCCTTTCCTTCCTTCCATTCCTGAGACTATAGCTGCTTCCAAATAATGGGTGTCATCTTGACACAAATGAATAGCCACTGAAGCACTGCACAGCTTATTTCAACATTTTTTTTACCAAAAAATGTCTGTTCTGACAAATGTGCGTCAAATTCCCCTTTTGATACGAATCGCATCCCGGTTTAAATTGTCTATAATGAGGATTAGACGCAGTGAATAGGATGCTAGCAGCATAATCTGTGTGTGCGAGCATCATCATCAGCAGCACTGCTACAGTATAGCGCACAGCATCCATGTTGGTTTGCTTCCTGGCCTGTTCTTGATGCGAGCCAGGGATGGATCGTCAGCAGTACATTTCAAGGGCAAGGGGCAGCGTCTGGAGGACGAATAAAGGATGTAAAAGCTCCTCTCTGTCTCACCTTTCAGTCGGCTCTGATGCGCTGCAACACGATGGATCCCAGCAGGTTACAGTTGTTTAGACAGTGTGGCGTGACTATGGCTGCATCTCGCACGTACCCGGACCCTCTCTGGTTTCCCACTACACAATCATGGACAGCTGCAGCAGGACGCTGGCTCCGCCCCCCCCCACCCTCCCATCACACACCATGGAGACCCGACGTGCGCGTGCACGAGAGGACTGGGATGATGAGGATGGGGAGAGGATGCTGGAGATGCAAAGGCAGGCAGATAAGGACACTGTCAATCTGGATTTTGTAATTCAATCAGATAAACTGCAATAGTGTTTCAATCATAACATTAGAACATTTAACATTGATTTAATATACTCAATTAAAGTGGCAGTAGGCAGAATATTTTTTGGCATCATTGGGCAAAAATTCCATAATAATCTTTCAGCATATTGTAATTGAAGTGTTCTGAGAGAAAACTAGACTTCTGCACCTCCTTTAAAGCCTGAAAATAAGGCTTTAAAAAATCTGTGACTGAGGACTTTGGCCAATAACCTATAATATACTATAATAACCGTCCTATTGAGTGTTCCTGTTGGCTGTGCTCCAGCTGGTGGGCGGTGCTTGGTATTTATTCAACTGATCTCAACATGGCTGCCAGATCACAAACGTTCTCATTTTACAGCTAAACAGTACACTACAAGATGTTTCTGAAAACAATTGAGGTGAGAAATAGGCATTACAGTAACAGAATATTGATTCATATTTGATCAGCGCTACCTAGTTTGTCCTTTTGGTCGGAGTTTGCGAGTGATTGACTGCTGCTCAGAGACGGCAAGGCTCCAGCTCTGCTCTGATTGCACCTCCTCATGGCCTCAAAGCCTGAAAACAAGGCTTTAAAAAATCTAGCCAGTTTCTAGCCTGATGGGAGACTTTAGCCAATAACAAGTCATTTCAGAGAGAGCGTTCCTATTGGCTGTTCATTCAATGGAGGCAGCTGTCAATCACTCGTAAACTCTGATCAAACGGTCAAACTAGGCAGCGCTGATCAAATATGAATCAATATTCTGTTACTGTAATGCTTATTTCTTGCCTCAATTGTTTTCAGAAACATCTTGTAGTGTCCTATTTAGCTGTGAAAAGAGAAAGTTTGCTCCGGCTGGTGGGCAGTGCTTGGTATTTCCTCAACTGATCTCAACATGGCTGCCGGGCACAAACTTTCAACAGGTAATCTGAAAAAAAATCATGTGCCTCTGTCCTCCGGTGTCCTCAGGTGTTCCTAATGGCATCTGCAAGATTTCACAGAACGGAGGGAAACAACCATCAAAGCCGAGCTGGTGCCTTGCCGTCTCTGAGCAGCTGTCAATCACTCGCAAACTCAAACGGTCAAACTAGGCAGCGCTGATCAAATATGAATCAATATGCTGTTACTGTAATGCCTATTTCTCTCCTCCTGGTTGTTTTCCACTGGTCTGTGAAATCTAGCAGATGCCATTAGGAGCACCGGAGGACACAGACACCTGTTTTTTTCAGATTACCTGTAAACTATCATGCACTACTATCAGGATAAAGCGACCGTTTTATAAAAATAACTTTTTTCTAATCATATTTGCTCCATTTCTACCCACTGCAGCTTTAATATTGATTAAATAGACTTAATTAATAAACTTAAATGGCATCATTTTGGGAAATAGCCTTACTTAGATAAGAGGATCAATACTACACATATATTTATCCGTTAATTATACAGTTAATTATGCAGCTCAGCACAAAGACTGGAAAAAAGCTCATCAATTAACACGCTATATTTCTATTTTTAAACCGTATATTACACAAACTGAAGTGTAGGCTAAAATTAACAATATGCACTTTTACAGAGGGGGTTATGTGTCAAATTATGTCTTGGCCAGGCTGCAGTTTCCAGGCAACTAGGGGACACACCAGCAGTGGTGAAAGTACTCAGCAATAGCATACTACAGTGTAGACATAGCCTTACATATAAAAGTGCATCAGTAGGCTATTAGCACCAAAATATATAGGCTAATTGAAGTATCAGAAGCAAAAGTATTCATTATGCTGAATGGAATCTAATTGCAGAATAGGCCTACATAGGCTATTTAATTGTAATTGTGGATGCATTAATGTTTAAAACAATGCTTGCAAACATAATAGCTTACAATAAAAACAACAATATAGGTAGGCTATGAAAGCTAAATGTTAAAATACAGGATAGTAAACATGCTATGGAGTGGATAATAAAATAGACTGTACATAAATAAACCAGATAAAATGACATTTACAATCGCCCTGTGTCTCTCAATGTTTTGTTTAGATACATTATTTTGTTGTCTATTTGATTTTAATTAAATTTTTGATTTGTTTATTGTTTGTTGCCTTGTAGACTGTTATTTATTTACTGTCATTTATCATGTAATGGTTATGTGTTGTTTGTCAATGTGTTTGATTTTGAAGAGGCAAAATAAAATATAAAACAATCAATTTAAACAAGATCTGAAATAAGGTCTATTGCTATGTACTGCTGTGAAGCTTATCCTATAATAATACATCATCATTTATTAGCTGATCTCTATTTTGTATTAATAATCTAGGCTAGACCTGCAAAGTAACTAACTAAAATAATTGTAGTTGAGTAAAAGAGTATAATATTTACCTCTGAGATGTAGTGGAGTATCAGAAGTCACCAGTCACAGCCCAGAAATATAGCTATAGTGGAAAGAAATAATAATTGACGGTTTATATTCAGTTTTGTATTGATTAAACAAACAATTATAACGTGTTAATTATTAAGCTTTTGAGATACAGATTTTGTTTCCATTTTGATAGAGCCAGGCTAGCTGTTCCCCCTGCTACCAGTCTTTATGCTCAGCTAAAACTGCTGAAGCTAACATACAGTACAGACATTAGAGTGGTATCAATTTCCTAATCTAACTCAATGTATTTCCCAAAATGTTACACTTTTCTATATGTTGGCAATCCAATCTGTTTAGGTCCACTTTATCTAGCAAATAACAAATACAGGACTGTCCATAATTTATTTGACATGTAATTCTACATTAAAGCTTTAGAGATTATGTGATTTCTAACAGGGTGCATGGACAATGCTGGGTAGGCTTAAAGGGTTAAGGTGTTGCAGGGGCTCCCAAAAGATGCCCCACTTTGACAGGCAAGATGAAGGTGTGGTATCTGGTGCCATGTCTTTTAAGAGTCCTGGAGTTTGTTACACTTTCAGAAACCAGAGAATGTATACACACCATAACAAATATGAGTGATAATTATAATTTGCACTTAAAATGTTGTCCTTATGTGTTTACAGTGCAATGGCAGTATGTGAATATACTGATGGCTTTTGACACCACTGTCATGTAAACATGCAGTATATGCATTGTCTAGTATTTCAGCTGTTGTGAAACATCCGACAGTGAGCGGGACACTCAACCAGCTGGGGGGTCACGCCTGCCTGGGTAATCCACAGGGAAAGTAGGGCAGATGCCTCGGGGCCGGGGGCCCCTAAAAGACACTTCCTTGTCTTTTAAGAAGGCATATGGAAAGGAGGCTGGGTCACGTGTCATTAACGCGTCATATCTTTGGGGGTATAACACATGCGCAGTAAAATCTGGCCTGCACTCGCCACAATTGAGCCAATCGCAACGCACGACCGCAGCTTCAGTTACACTGCGCATGTGTTACACCCTATGCCCCAAGACCCATGTCCGTCCGTGACCCAGCCTCCTCTCCATCGGCCTTGGTCTTTTGCAACATATTTCTAATTTTAACCAAATTCTGTTCCAAGAACCAAACAGGCCCCCGTTCTAGAAACATACAGAGATGTATTCATATGAGATACAGTAGATAAGGTTACCACAGCCATTGCAGCCATTATTCATGTTATTAGTTCCACCTGTGGTTTTCCTGCTATGTTAAAATGTCTGGCAGGAAAAATGCTTATCACTCTTAGTAATTCATAGGCACTTAAATGCAACCCCTCACTTCTACAAATACTCCACTGACCCTCACACTACCATAACTCCCACAGATATATGTTATTTATTTTAACTCTCTTTTATAGTGTACTTTATTTGTCCCCTTGGAGAAATAATTTTTTCTTTCAATATAAAAGTATCAATACTACAGTGTAAAGTAAAAGTCCTGAATTCAAAATCTTACTTAAGTAAAAGTACAAAAGTATTGGCATCAAAATATACTTAAAGTACCAAAAGTATTCATTATGCAGAATGGCCCATTTCAGAATAATATTTATTATATTACTGGATTATAATTAGTGATGCATTTATGCAAAGGCTCTTGATTTTTTCAGCCAAGGAACCCTTACAAGATAGAGAATATGGCAGGAACCCGCATTGTTGTTGATGTATAGGAGCAATACATAGCAATATATATAGGCCTTATTTCAGGTCTTGTTTAAATTGATTGTAAATGTTTTTAACTGTAATTTGATCTGGTTTATTTATTATACATATATATATACAGTATATGCATATATGTATATATATATATGTATGTATATGTATATACATATATACATATACATATACATACATATATTAATATATATATACATATATATACATACACACATACATATATATACATACATACATATATATATACATACATATACATATATATATACATATATATGTATATATATATATATATAATCAAATGGAGAAATAGCAGATAAGATGTGAACATCCGCTGCACTGACTGTTCCTCGGCAACCGTGACGTCACTGTCCTCACCAATCGCAGAGCTCGCAGGACTGACGCTCCTATCGCGAGATTATCACATTAGCTCGGTTAGTTAGCTAGCCGCGTAAAAAGCTTGACAGTGTTACTCTGCATTTTACACCTTTTCTTCTTAAAAGCACTGAGAGGACACTGCGCATTTCTGCTGTGATTGTCGTCTTCTCACGGCTGTAAGGAAGGATAATCTTCGGAGCTTGTGTTTGACCGGTGAGTAGAGTAAACGCAGTCAGAGTGCTAGCTAGCAGGCTGCTGCTGCTGTAGCTCAGGAGAGGAGACGGGTTTGTTTATGAAGCCGAGGAGAACCTCAGCATTATTATGTTTGTGTGTGTGACTCTAGCAAGCGCTCCACCGCTATTTAACCTGCAGAAATATCATGTTTTTTTGTTATTAATGTGTCCTTTTTGTCAGTAGCATATGTCTGCGTTGAACCCTTCACATCTCTCTCTGCTGCTGTTGTACCGTCTCTGTTCGTGCAGGTACAAACTGTGACCAAGCTGTGTCAGGCTTGCTCACGTTTCTGCTCTTATTTACTATGGATTTCCGTCTTTCCAGGATCCCAATGATGAGTTATGCTGAAAAGCCAGAAGACATCACAAAAGAAGAGTGGATGGACAAATTAAACAATGTTCACATACAGAGGGCGGACATGAACCGGCTCATTATGAATTACCTGGTGACAGGTGAGGCGTGCAGCTGGACGACACTGACTCTGATTTGAATGTGCAACAAGCCAACATAATGCATAACTATACTTTAAGGGTCAAATATCATGCTCATTTTCAGGTTAATACTTGTATTTGATTTTTCTACTAAAACATGTTTACATGCTGTTTACATGCTGTTTAAAAAAAAACAAAAACCTTTATTTTCCTCACACTGTCTGTCTGAATATACCTGTTTCATCCTCTGTCTGAAACGCTCCGTTTTAGTGCATTTCAATGGAATTGCAACAGAATTGCGTTGCCTTATTCACATACACTGCAACAGGAAATAAACTGGGACACATTTAGAAAGTTTACGTTTAAAACCGTGTAATGGTCTAAATATTGCATATTTGTGACATCACAAATGGACAGAAATCCTGACAGCTTGTTTCACAGTTTCTGAATACGGGCTGTGTGTATTTCTCCGTATATTGAGCGCTTCGATACTTTCACAGTATTTATAAAGCACTTAAACCTGCTTTATAATATAAAAGACATGAAAATCTTACTTTTTACAATATGGGACCTTTAATGTTTTTTCCTCTGCCTGTATCTGTTTGACATGTTTCAAGAGGGATTCAAAGAAGCTGCGGAGAAGTTTCGGATGGAGTCTGGGATTGAGCCAAGTGTGGACCTGGACTCTTTGGATGAAAGGATAAAGATTAGAGAGATGATCCTGAAGGGACAGATACAGGAAGCTATTGCACTCATCAACAGCCTACACCCAGAGCTGCTCGACACCAATCGATACTTGTATTTTCATCTGCAGGTACATTTGCACAGAGCTTTGTAACAGCCACCAGTAGTTCTTATTTTAGTATGTGAACTGGAAAGCAGTTGGTACCAAATTATGCAGGTCATAGACAGAATATGTTAGCCTGTTTATGGGGTGAACTTTACAAACTTTGGAAATGAACAACATTCTCTCAACAGCAGTGAGATTAAGGCACAGCAACAATATTGAAGTTAGGGCTGCACGATTATGTCCAAATTATAAACACAATTATTTTGTTTTATATTGAGATCACAATTATTCATCATGATTATTCATAGATTTTAGGGACAAAATATCTTTACTGTAATTTCACGTTTAAATAAACAGAGCGCTGCTTTCACCTCCATGTTGTGCTACATTCCGACCGTCAAACATTTTAAATGTTATCCTTTTACTTTGTTATTGTCTTCTATAGTTGTTATTTGCACAAAAACACAATTCAAATGATTAGGAAATAAATTAGTGTATTTTTATTTAAATATTTGCTTTAATTATAAAAACTCTTGGTATTAGTAGTTCTAATTATCTATTATAAATTGCTTAGAGCTAGTGTAAGGAAGTTAAACACGTCATATTTCTCTCGTCAAAAACAACATTTTCTAGATTACATTTGAATGCATCATGATAGTGTTATAATTCACCATCGTCCAATATTAATATTTATAATATTTCTACTGATTAGAGCTTGAACAACAGCATAATGTAACTCTCTGAAGTCTAGTGAGCGCTTTTAAAATAAATGAATAAACATGTTACCCCCTCATCCCATGTAGGTAATAACCCAGGCTGCGTGACGAGATTATGTCATCTTTCCTAGTTAAATTTGATAATAATTTGACTAGAGAAAGCTTGATCTTCAACATCCACTGACTGCTTGTGCTTTGTTTCCCCTCTTGCAGCAGCAACATTTGATTGAGTTAATCAGGCTAAGGGAGACTGAGTCAGCGCTGGAGTTTGCCCAGACGCAGCTGGCTGAGCAGGGGGAGGAGAGCCGCGAGTGTCTGACAGAGATGGAGAGAACACTAGCCCTCCTAGCCTTTGACAACCCAGAAGAGTCGCCCTTTGGAGACCTGCTCAACATGATGCAGCGGCAAAAGGTGGGCGGGTTTTTAATCAGAGTTCTCAGTGTGATAATCAGACTCAACTATTATTTTGTTTCATTTCACTAGTTCACCTCATTATATGAATGACTGAAAAAATGGGAGATGTGCACAGCAATTTTATGGCGCTTTCACAACTGTAATTCAGGTTTATTCGGTCTGGACCAAGGAGTAAAAGTAATAATTGTTGCTTTCATGTTAAACTACAAAGTGGCTCTTGTTTTGTCCTGTTTGTATCTGAGGTCCCGTGCCTTTTAGTTCTGGTCTGTACAAAGTACACGGAATATGATTCAAGCACAGCATCCCCGCATTCACATGCTGACGTGCATACATGTTACCATGTTTACCAAATAACATAAATAAATACATACATCACAGGTTACAATCAGCAGATGGATTTAATAGTAGTTTAAATCACCAGAATTCAATCGACAACCTTTACACCAGACTAAACGATCTGAACCAAATGGGCAAACTTACAAGATTTTGTTTGAACTGAACCAAACAGGTTAATTGTGAAAGCACCATTAGGGAGGAACCAGGCTGCTGAATTCTTGCTTGTTATGTGTCAGACTGCATGTAAGCATTAAAGGGGAACTACGGCCATTTTCAAAACTCGTACATTTTATTCCTATGTTCCAAGACGGTCGAAAAAGATAATAGTAAACATGAACAAGTCTCTCTCAAATCCAAAAACTAGAGTGGTAAAACTCAAACTTGTGATGTCATCATGTATAAAGTGTGGAGATGCTCCATGGACAATAAATAGGGAGAGATTATGTTTTCAGAACATCTGTTTCACAGCTGACAACACTACAATAGAATAAAGCTCATTTAGGTATAAAAACAAACAAACATTCTGTGGGCTCACAAAATCAGTCTCCCATTCATCGTCTATGGAGCAGCTCCAGGCTTTATTCCGATGACATCACAAGTTTCAGACTTACTTCTCTGGTTTCTGGCTTCGAGAGAGAGTAGCTCATGTTTACAGACAATGATTGAACTTTTCTCGGCCATGGAAATAACATATTGGAATTCTTAATTTAGGTGGCGTTCCCCTTTAAGAACATATAGTGAATGCAGTCGATAAAAAGAAAATTGTTATTTCGATTGAAACATATGTTAATGTGCAGGTGTGGAGTGAGGTGAACCAAGCTGTGCTGGACTATGAAAACAGGGAGTCGACGCCCAAACTGGCGAAACTCCTGAAGTTACTGCTGTGGGCACAGAATGAGCTGGACCAGAAGAAGGTGAAATACCCCAAAATGACTGACCTAAGCACGGGCACCATCGAGGACCCCAAGTGAACACAACAGACGAGAACTACCACCTTCCACGTCCCCTTAATTTATGATCAGTCAGTGACTGTGTGACAGCCAGGTAACATATATGTATAAACAAATGCTACGTTGTTTTCTTTTTTTTCATGTTTCATTCATGAGAGATAAAACTTAACTCATTGTGCAAACTGTAAATTGCTGTATTTGCAAATTAACAGAAACTTAGTTTAAATACTGATCCTGGATTTTTAGATAGATCTCGGAGACGACAAAAATTCAAATTGCTGTTTTATATTTTGTCTTTTTAAAGCCTAAGCCAGTAGTATTATTTATTGTGACCATTTCCCCCACCAAGACTTTATTTTGCCAGAGAGAGAGAGAGAGAGAGAGAGAGATGATGGTACAAATGAACATTAAATGTTAATACTGGGGCGTGTGTGGAGCCAAAATCTCGGCTCCCCAGGATGGAGGGGAGTACAACTGTAATGGTTTAAACTTTGAAACAGCAGACACACGTTCGATCACACTGAAAGAGATTGTTTCAAATCAGAGAGTTTAAAATTTAAATTTCATACACAAAATGTGAGTATTTTTCAATTAAATGGAAATATACACTTTATTAATGTAATATAGTTTTAATTGATATAATATTTTATGATTTGTCGTACCTTTGCAATATGTCTATGGGATGAACTGCCTTGCAAAATGATCATTTCATGTGTATTTTAGAGGGTGAAATACGTCCTGACTGACGGGTTGAAATCAGAGATGGCTTCCTTACTGAGTTTTAGCCCCCTCAGCCTTTTCTGAGCCCCAACATGCTCTTAATGGTAGCGTTTGGTTTTATGTTACAAGGGAGTTGGGATTAGGATAATGTTCAATGCCAATCGCATTGATGGAGGGAGGATTTATACGTTGCTTGAGAGAAAGGGCTGCTCCGATCAAGAAATGCTAAAGCGTGACGGTGCCAATTACGGCAACTCTGTAGTGTAAAAACTCATTTAAAATCTATTCAGACTGATTCTTTTGTTCTTTGTTTTGGTACTTAATAATTAATCATCAAAAGCATTACAATTTTGAATCCGAACAGGCATTTTGAAAAAAGTCGCAGAACTTGCTGTCCATTTTGCCACTTTTAAAGCCGTTAGTATTTTCACTTTAACTGCATGTAAATGTGTCTTTTTTTTTCAATGGGGAAAGGCTCTTGTGCTTGTTTATTTTGTTTGGTTTGTTTACTTTTATTTATATATATATATATATATATATATATATATATAAAAAAACAAACTTGCTGCTAGTTGTCCATCCTTAATTTATTTTAAGGTTGTATTGTCTTTATAGATATTGGCTTTGACAAATACTGAGACCCAGAGAGCTCACATCCCTTTTATTATTCAACATTTTTAAGATCAGATTTGCAATTATTAAAATAAACAAAACTTTTGTGAACCATATAAGAGCTGTTTTTTTTCCATTTTCTGAGTCGTGAGCTTGCATGTATGCAGAACCAAAGATACTTAGTGTATATATAAGAGCAGTAGTGGAACGTAACTAAGTACATTTACTTGTAAGTACAATTTTGATGTACTTTACTGCAGTATTTCCATTTAATGCTACTTTATACTTCTACTCCACTACATTTTGGGGGCAAAAGTACTTTTTACTACACTTATTTGGCAACTAAAGTTACCAGTTACTTTACAGGTTAGATTATTAATACAAAATATAAATCAACTATTAAATTAAGCTGCCCAGCAATACAGAATGAACCCCACCTTTACCAGCTGCAACATTAGTGATGCTTACACATTAAAGGTAGGGTTGAGAAACTAGCAAGAGTATACTAGATTTTTAAAATTATCCAACCAAAAAACCCAGATCAGTGTTGTCAACTCTTTTCCAATGAATGGAGCCAGCAGCACTAGCTCCAAAAGTCCCTCAAGCTAGCAAGAAAGTCGCCAAATCGGCAACACTGACAGTCCGTCCCTTCAGGCTTCCCTCCAAAGCCGCTAACCCAAAATTATCATTATGAATGTAAACAACAAACATGGCTATTTTTAGTACTCACAGCTGTCAGAGCATTTGATTTATTGATTGCTGTCTGGATGTAATGAGAATTAAAAAAACAAAAAATGTATTTGAACAGCACTACAGTACCAACCCTACCTTTACTGCAACAATAATTATAATCCATTAACATAACATATGATTCTAAAATGGGCCTTTTGGTACTTTTAAGTATATTTTTATGCTAATACTTTTATACTTGAAGTTTTTGAATGCAGGATAGAGTATTTTTACATTTTAGTATTGCTACTTTTACTTAAGCAAAAGATCTGTTAGTTTCAGTTATTCAGTTATTTATACTCCAATATGCAAATTTTATACCCAATGAAACCATCGCTAAAACTTTCCATTCATGCAAACCACGGATGTTTGTTCCAACAAGTTTTACCAGTTTGGCCTGTCTGCCTGAGGATATGAGGTAAAGCTGAAGTGCGGCTCTCAGTGTGGGAGAGTCGCACTGATTCTTGAGAAAGAGCCAGTGTTGTTCAAATGGCTGACAAGCACACATCAGGAGACGGCACGAATAACCTCAGTGGTTCTTTACTGCATTGTAAGGTTTACGCAGCCAATCATTCCACCAAAGAGGAGTCAGAAGATCAGAATCTGTGGCCCAGGTGAGTCTGCATAAGATTTAGATCAGACTAAAGGTACTTCAAAGCTTCTGCAACAGGAATTTAAAAATGTTTAAACAGGTTGCCGTCATATCGTCATCGTCTACTACTTAAAATTAGCAGAATGTAAACGTAATGCATGTCAATCTTCGCTGACTGAAACAGATATACCGATATAAACTCGATATGCACTGTACTTGTATTGACGAGAACTTCAAAGACATTTTTTGCTTCTGGAACTGGATTTATGTTTTAGCCAACGTGGCTCTACGGATGCCGATGTCAGTCTGTCTATCGGTCGGACTACTGCTTTAGTCCAGACTGAAATATCTCAACAACTACAGGATGAATTACCATGCAAATGTGTACAGCTAGTCAATCCTACTGACTTTGGTGATTCTCTGACTTCTCCTTTGGCACCACCAGCAGGTTGATATTTGAGATTTCTATCGAAATATCTGGACACTGATATTTGGTACAGATATTCATGTTTCCCAGAGGATGAATTCTAATAACTTTGGTGATCCCTTAACATACCATATATAGCGCCATAATCAGGTCAAAATTTTAACTTTTTCCAATACTTTAGTTTATGACCATCTTCAAAACTAATGACATTCCCATCAGCCTCAGCTGTACTTTGTCTTTAGTGCTAATTAACAAATATTAGCACGCTAACATGCTAAACTAAAGATGTTGAACTTGTTAAACATATCTACTAAACATGTACATGCTATCATTATCATTGTCACCATGTTAGCATGGAGCTGCAGTTAAAGAGATGTATTAAGTAGTATGCTAGATGAGGCTTTAGCCTTTAAACCAGCTCTTAAAGCACTGGATTAAAAAATAGGACTCGTATCACTGTTGCAATATTATCGAAAAATACAACTTTGATTTTGTTGTTTATGTTATGCTTGTTTCCTTTATAAGATACTGCAGGTTTAAACTATTTATTCTAACAGCTCATAATGAAGTCAGACCAACAGGATCATCAACGAGGGGAGACGGGAAATATTAAATATATTGATCCACAACATTTACATTACTCAAGATGCTTTTTCACTTACAGCAACTAAACAGTGGTTCCAGGTTCCTGTTAATTTATAATGTAAACAAATGATCCGTCAACAAGGAAATAAAAGCCTCTGGTCTACAGACCGGTCTCTAGAGAGCTCCAACCATAGCGGTCTGTGAGCGTGACCGCCTGGCTGGAGAGGTGGCGACCCCGGCAGGCGCTAGCTACATAGCTGTCACAGCAGTTTGTGGAGCTTCTAAACTCCGACAACGGTGGAACAAATGTTCGATTCGCCATCTAACTTCGTAAAACTGCCGATATTAATAATCTACACAGTTGATTTCTCGCCTCAAAAACTTTCAGAAGTGAATTTAGTGATAAAAAATAAAAAAACGAGCTGTTTTTGGCTGCTGTCGTTGTAACGTAGCCTGTAGAGGTCCAGTGCTTTGCATTGTGGGATACAGTAGACGAGGTAGACTGGTCCAATGCATACTGGAGATTTTTTCCAAATCAGTACGACATTTTTGGCATACTGTAGATTTTGCTTTTGCTCGCATACTGCATGCTACATACTACATTTTGGCCAAATCAGTACGTACTTCTAGTATAGTATGCGGTTTTGAATACAGCCCTAGTCTTGTTTCATCAACCGTTGACAATACCGGCCTGGCACCCACTTCTCTACAGGTGTTAACCCTGTTCTTTAAATGGTTTGGTTACATTTTTTTACCTGGCACATTGTGATCCATCTCATTGAGTGGAACCTGTTTCCCTTCATGCTTACCTATAGAGCGTTGGCACAAAAATGGACCTTGATGCTGTTTTTGGGCAGCTGCCTCCTCTACTGCGCCAGGATGGCCATGCCCATCTGTGCAGTGTCAATGGCAGCCTCTTTCCACTGGAGTAAGATCGATACTGGGCTGGTTCTGGGCGGATTCTTCTGGGGTTACTGTTTCACACAGATCCTGGGAGGACATGCCAGTGACAAGTAAGCAATTCAGCTGGTAAAACAGTGCAGCATGACTTCAAACAATGAGCTAATGACCTTTTATTTTAACGCTATAATATTTGTCGTTGTGTTAGGGTGGGAGGAGAGCGCGTCCTGTTAATCTCTGCAGTCTCGTGGGCTCTGATCACAGCTGCTACTCCTCTTCTGGCCCACTCAGGCTCTCACATACTCGCTCTCATGACTATGGCCAGATTCCTCATGGGAGTAATGCAGGGTGAGAGTTACAGTATTGTAATAAGCATGTAAAGGAGCAGTTTGACATCTTAGGAACTACTTGCGTTCACTTTTTTGCCCAGAGTTAGATGAGAAGATCGATACCCCTCTTAACATTGAGAGTGGTATCCATCGTTTCATTTAACTCTTGCCAAAGGTCAATAAGCATATTTCCCAAATGGTTGAACTGTTCCTTCAAATAAGAGTTCCACTAGTGCAGGGATAGTGAATATACTGTAGACTAATATATGGAATCTGAGCGTGTCTTATGTCTTATAGGTGTTTTTTTCCCGTCTTTGGCCAGCCTTTGCTCACAGCGTATAGTGGAAGGAGACAGAGGGTTTGTAATGAGTGCCATGAACAGCGGTTCCAATCTTGGGTATGTTATACACACACACACACACACACACACACACACACACACACACACACACACACACACAAATACACACCAATACATACATAGCCAAAACCATCTACCTCTGGTGACACCTTTTTGTTGCTCTTTGCTGCTCTTTCAGGACATTGCTAGCAGGTGGGATGGGGTCGCTGATGCTGGATCAGTACGGCTGGGAAAGCATGTTCTACAGTATTGGTTTCCTGGCCGGACTCTGGGCACTCATTGTTTGGCTGTATTTACTAAAAGGTACAGTAACTGCTATAGTCAGACATGTATGCCTGAATAACAAAGTGACCATACGTTGTCACTTTGCTGTCCTAAATGACCTAGACAGAGTATGGAGAAAGCTACATTTCTTAACTCTGTCTCTCTTTTTACTGAAATATCTCGACAACTACCGAATGGATCAACATGATATTTAGTACAGATTTATGAATCTTAATGACCTCAGTGATCCCCTGACTTTTCCGTTGGTTGCGTCAAAGTTATTTCACTTATCGAGTGTATCTCAACATCTACAAGATGGATTGACACAAAATTTTGTACAGACAATCATGGTCCCCAGTCGATGAATCCTACTGACTTAAGTGATCCCCTGACTTTTCCTCTAGCACCACCATGAGGTCTCAACAATTATTAGATGAATTGTCATGAAATTTGGTACACACATTCATGTTTCCCTCAGGAAGAAATTAAATAACTTTGATGACTTTCCATCCAGCGCCATCATCGGGTTAAAATGTTAATTTGTCTAATACTTTAGTTTATGAGCAATTACCAGGCGGCAGCCTCTGAGTCTGAAAAGTGAAGCCAATGCTGAAGTGCCTTAAACTTGCATTCTTTCTAACAGCCAGCAGGGGGCGACTCCTCTGGTTGCAAAAAGAAGTCTGGTTGTATAGAAGTCTATGAGAAAATGAGCCTACTTCTACCTTGATTTATTACCTCAGTAAACATTGTAAACATGAGTTTATGGTCTCAATCGCTAGTTTCAAGTCTTCTTCAATACAGCATGATGTTGATTTAGTAAATTATGGTCCCATTTAGAGTCAAATAGACCATAAAGAGAGTATGCCTTAGGGCGTGGCTACCTTGTAATTGACAGGTCGCTACCAAGGCATTGTCCGGTCTGGCAGTTGTCCATGTTTTCGTCTTACAACTTTAACCCTTTCACAGTGTGTTTTCAGCTCATGACAGTTAACTGTAACCTTTTCGGTCACCTTAAAATTTATTTTTGAGTGCTACAGGAATGAGTCAAAAAACCCGAAAATTAGTTAGCATTTTAGCACTTCCGGTTCCCGTCTCATCTCAAAGTCAGTGTTTTTTTTTTATGTTTTTAGTTAACTGCCTTAAATAAAGTCTGCGGTTAACACGAGTTTAAGAGATTTAACGTTTTGTTCTACGACATAAAATACATCAATAAATACCTCACTCATGAATTTTGAAGCTTTTATGTGTCTTAAAAAGGCCGTTACTAACAAGTGGCTAAATGAGACTACTAAACGTCATCGCGCAGACTCGTCCGCCTTTACAGCCTCGTTGTGTATACTCACGCTCATGCAACCGTGGTGCAGTTTGTCTATAGCCTAACGTTAGCTTTTTACTTCCGGTGATTACGTTCACGCTTCAAAAATTATAGAAGTGTCGTTCATTTGTGAAGATTATCTTGAACGTGTAAGTATTATAAATGTTTGTTTGCCAAAGATTTTATTTTCTGCAATAATCCAAAACCCAATGAAAATATCCCATTGGCTTTTTGTCGAGGGAACCCAGGGTGATGCCAACTTCCTGGTTGGCCTACAAGACTTCATCCCTGGAGCACTCTATTAAGCATTCAGTTGTACTTAGTTCCACCCTCTCGTGTCACTTCTGGTTGCAAAAAACCAAGATGGTTCCGGCCAAAATGCCAAAAATTGAGGCTTCAAAACCATAGTCTACAAACCAATGGGTGACGTCACAATGACTACGTCCACTTCTTATATACAGTCTATGCCCAATAGCTGCAAAACTAATGACATATTATATTTAGGGCTACTTAGCAAATGCTATCATGCTAACACGCTAAATTAAGTCAGTGAATATGGTAAACATTATACCCGCATCCACATGTTAGCGTTGTCATTGTGAGCATCTCCGTGGCAAAGTCACAGAGATGCTAGCGTGGCTGTTGGCTCTTACCCTTATTTGTACTATGTTGCTGTATGATAAACTGCGTCATTAAGGTCTTGTGGCAAACAACAGTATAACATAATGTGCAATGTCCGGTTCAGGTTCAGAAGTTGCCCATAGGCGGATCAAAACAAGTAACGACCCACAATGGAGTTTGTCAAGAACACGCTGGCTGAGTCTTTTGAAGAAGCCTCCTGTCTGGTAGAGCTCATTCTTTAACCCTTCACTGTTTACCAATGCATGATTGAGTTCTCAGCCTAACCCCTTCTCTATTTCTGTCTTTGTCATCTTCTTTCTAAGGGCCATGGTGTTTGCTCACATGTGTGCATCCTGCACTTTCTACACGTTATTGTCATGGTTGCCAACATACTTCGAAGAAACATTTCCACACGCACTGGTATTTGTTTTCTCCACCATATGTCAATAGATTGTGCCACAACAACACTCCAGGCTTCAGACAGCCTCAAGTTAACTACATTGTTGAAATGCCAACCTGTCTATTCTTGCAGGGGTCGGTGTATAATGTAGTTCCATGGCTTGTTGCAATTCCGTTTGCACTGATTGGAGGATATGTGTCAGATTTTATCATCAAAAAAGGTATTTAAACAGTTTTATTGTTGTACAGTATGTGTGTCAGTTACTGTACCTTTAATTGAAAAAAAGATGTTTCGCCTTGTGTTTTTATTCTGTAGGATGTGGTGTATTATTGGTGAGAAAAACAATGCAGGTAAGACTGTATGTACAATAATTCAGTGAACCATACAGTTGTGTTGTCTAGTGATATAGAGTGTGTCTGTGTGCAGTGAGAGGTTTGTCCTGACTGGTCTGCTGAGGTGAATGGAATTTTTGTCTCTGCTTCAAACATGTAATGACAAGCAAAAGATGTACTGTGTATCACTGTTATATCTTGTGCGTGTATGCCTCTGTATGGGGAAAATTAAGAATTGTTGTAAGGTACACGTATATACTGTATAACTGAAAAGTTTGACTTTTAGATTAACGGTGTAAACAAAGTGCATTTTTATGTCTTATCATTCTGAACGAATACTAGTTCAAATCAAATTGAGGGTGATAACAAGTTGAAGTCCTTTTGTTTTTGTTTTGTCCGTTTTGAATTGTGCTTTTAAATGTCTCTCCTGTACGTCTCTCCCTCATCAGTTCCTTTCCATGGGCGTATCGAGTATGTTTATAATATCTCTGTCTGGAGCTGTCACATTTCACTCTGCTGTGATTTTCATCTCTGCATCTATTGGTCTATCCACATTCGGCACCAGGTATGTTAGATTATTAAAAAGTATTCTGTCAGCGTATTTAAACTGTTACAACCTCATTTAATTCTTATGAATGGTTTGTCGACGAAATTAATCTATATGGCAGGCTATATGAATCACTATATGATTTTCATTTTGGGCTCATTGGATCCACAAGAGTCTCAGCTTTACAGTGATACTCAAATTATGCAATTCCAAGACTGTTTAGGGACCCCAGTATGCAGAAATATTCCAACTCAGCATTTTTAGAATAGGCAAAACTAACACATTTATACTGCATGTAAAAAACTGCATGTGATTATCATAAAGTGGGCATGTCTGTAAAGGGGAGACTCGTTTTCATTCACATATCTGGAGGTCAGAGGTCAAGGGACCCCTTTGAAAATCGCCATGACAGTTTTTCCTCACCAAAATTTAGCCTGACTTTGGAGCATTATTTAGCATCCTTTCTCTACAAGCTATATTCCAGCAGCGGATTAATACACGTATGGTCCTTTAGTTAGTACAGCAGCAGGAGGCTGTATGTGGGATTGACTCAAAATAAACTACAAGGCTCTCATTGTGATGAAGGAACATGTCACGCAGAGCAACGATGGGGCTTATTGATGTGTTTTTCATAGTTCTTTAACAACAGTGGAGCTCTATATGGCACAGAGGAATAAGATATGTCAGACTTTGGGCACACAGACGATACTTGTTAGTGGATCAATTAATTGTTGGGTTTGTTCTTTTCATGGGATTTGCTGATAATAACAAAAATATAATATCACCAGACTTATCCTTTACACCCAGTCATATTTTTTATAGTGTTGTAAACTGGTAAAATAGAGTCTGTGCTAGTCTTGTGCTGTAGATGTTGCTGTTTATGTAATGAGTTTCAATGTGTTTCAGTGGTGTGGGAGTGAATGTCCAGGATCTCACCCCATCATGTGCTGGTGCCCTCTATGGTGAGTTTCTAGCAGTCTACATTTCAGTTTCATAAAACTGTGCTAAATTTGTTTTTGTTTATTCTTGTTCTTTGTTTTTGTTGATCAATTTTCTTTTTTCTGCAACAGGTTTTATGAATATGATGGGAGCTTTCATGGGTATGTATCCGAGAATCTTTTACTCTTCTCTTAATAACTATTGTATCTGGAATTTAAAAATGTAAAATCTCCATTCTTACTACTGGCACTGATCTCAAAAACCTCCTGTCCTTTCCCCCTCGGTGTGTGTTGCACAGGACTGGTGATGGTCTCCGTGTCGGGTTACTTGATCGAGATCACGCAGTCGTGGACCACCGTGTTCTCCCTCATCGCATTAGTGAATGCCACAGGCCTCGGTGTTTTCCTCATCTTTGGAGATGCTCGTCGTGTCGACCTGGAAGATTACAAGCAGGGTGTGATTTGACCCAAATGGTAAATGGTCTTGCATTTATATAGCACCTTTCTAGTCTTGCGACCACTCAAAGCGTTTTACACTACATTATCAGCATTCATGCATTCACACATTCACACACACATTCATACACTGATGGCAAAGGCTGCCATGCGACCTGCCCATCAGGATGTAATCTAAATATTCATTCACGCACCGATTCAGGAGCAATTTGGGGTTAAGTATCTTGCTCAGGGACACTTCGACATGTGGACTGGAAGAGTCTGGGGTCAAACCTTTGACCGCTCTAAGGTTAGGGTTCAACCCCCCAGAACATTAAAGGTCCTGACACACCAAGTCGAACGTCGGCCATCGGACAGTTTGGGGCTGTTGGTGAGTGTTCGTCGGCCTAGTTTTTCCGGTGTGTCCCGCACTGTCGGCTCTAGTCTGCCCGTGGCTGAGTTTTTTCAGATGATTCAGCATGTTGAATCGTTGGGGAGAGAAATCACTCTGATTGGCAGTTCAGCTTAAATGAATCAGTACATGGGAAAGAGAACGGAAGTGAGGAAAGCAAGCCAACAAGTAAAGTCAAGATAAAAAACACAGAAGTGCTCTTCTCATTTCTCATCTTCATCTGGTCTGATCATAACAATACACGGATATTTTCACAACGACAGGGCCATCTGGAATGAAGCTAAGTGGTGAGTGAGAGTGGTGTGAAAATGGTCAGCAAACGCTGCTTTGTTTCATGTACGTATCATAATGACAGCTTGTATATCCGCCCTTTAACGTCCTCGGTCTTCTGGTTTTCCCTTTTTGAATGACGAATACAGACTACCATGACCTGCTGCTGTGGAGAGTTATTTCATCTCACGCAGGCGCAGAACGTATGTGGTAGTTGGCAGTCAGCTGTAGTCTTTGCAATGTGTTCAAGTGTAAATAAGGCCACTTGAGGCGACGCAACAGGTGGCCTTCGTCGCTGCTAGTTCTTTAATGTCGGGTTGGTGTGTCCCCAGCTGAACCCTAGCTTTGTAAACCGCAACATACATCAGACATCACAATGGTTTTAAGACAAAAAAAATATTTTTATTTTCATAAATAACTCTATTCATTGGTCACTGATATTGTTGGCTTAAAAGTGTTACGTCTGGCTGGGCAGATGAAAAAGTGTGATAAAGAGAGTTACAGGGGTGAAAAGTGTTTTTCTTTCTTTAATTATTTATTTATTCATTTGTTTCTAAGGGAAGAGTGCTCACCGGCATTTTATTTTATTTTTAAAATGAAATATTTAATTATTTATGAGATATAAACAGTACAATATAGTATAGTGAAATAATTGTTTTGGATGGTATAAAGCCATGCTTTCTTTGTCATCGTTTTGACAATGGAATCACATTTTTACTGATCCTGAAAGTACATGAAAATACTGCAAACTTACCTTCATGAAAATGAAGGAACTTTAATATTGTATCATTGTAATATTGTATTGTATGTTGTAAGTTTTTGTTCTGTTGTGTTTACTGTAAGTCACTCCGCATAAAACCAAATGTGACTGCATTGTACAAATGTTTGACTGTATAAATGTTGAAAGTTTGATTTCCACACAGAAATGTTTACATTAATAATGACTACATGCAAAAATGCAAGCTGCTGGTGACTGTTACATCTATAAGAGAATTATAGCCAAACTGTATCAGGGCAAATTGAGACGTTACTTGAGACTTAATCAGTTTTGACCTGTAGTGCCATTATTGAGCAAGGTGAAAACAAGACTTTGTGTCCTGACGTGCAATTTACTTAAACAGGAATTGATTTCACGAAAAGTATTTAAAAACAGCTCTGGTATTTATAATTACATTATGAATATTTATTCCACTGAGTACCTTTTTTAGAAAGCATTTCAGTTTCTGTGTTATTCTACAGTTTGGTTATGGTGTTCATAAAACGTACGTATTGGTGCTTTGTTATATATCAAATTGTTAATGAATGACCTTGTGTAAGGGTTGTCAGTTGTGGATGTCCATCTTTCTTGCTTCTGTTCTGCACAACAACAGATTTTGAGAAAACTTGGTCATATTTTCTGTTTAATTTCATTTTCATTGGTTTTTAAGAATCTGTGTGTTTTGACGAGGAAACTTACAAGTGTATGAATTCACTATGAAAAACAAAGTGCATTCAGAAAGTATTCAGACCCCTTCACTTTCTTCATATTTGTAGATGTAGAAGCCTTATGCTAGAATTTAAGTTTATTTTCACTTATCAATCTTCACTCAATTCCCCCATAATGACAAACAGAAGTTTTCCAATTTATTAAAATGAAAAAACTGAAATATCACATTGACACAAGCAATCAGACCGCTTACTCAGTACTTTGTTGAAGCACCTTTGGGGTCTTCTATGACACAACAAGGTTTGCACACCCAGCTTTTGGGATTTTCTGACAGTCTTCTCTGCAGATCCTCTCAACCCAGGTAATCAGACCAGGGTCTTGTTTCTCACAGTCCGAGTCATTTAAAGAAGCGCTTTCTTGCAAACTCCAAGCGGTCATTCATGCGTCTTTTACTGAGGAGAAGCTTCTTTGTCACCTCTCTTACCGAGGCCCTTCTCCTCCGATTGCTCAGTTGGTCAGGCTACCAGCTCTAGGAAGAGCCCTGGTTGTACCAAACATCTTTCATTTAATAATTATGGAGGCCACAGTGCTCTTGGGAGCCTTCAATGCAGTATAAATGTTTTTGTAGCCTTCCCTAAATCTGTGACTCGACACAATCCTGTCTCTGAGCTCTGCAGGCAGTTCCTTCAAAAGTCATAGCAAAGCGTCTGAATACTTGTGTCAATGTGTTATTCCAGTTTTCAGTCTTTTAGCAAAAACATTTTAAAAATCTTGTTTTTGGCTTTGTCATTATGGGGTATTGAATATAGTGAGTGGTGTAAAAATGTATTTAAATTATTTTAGCACAAGGCTGCAAAAGAACAAATTAAGAAAAAGCGAAAGGATTTGAATGTGGCTGCACTTATGTAATAGAGAGACTTGTCTGGAGAAATGAATGTGTATTGGACTTCTGGCATCAAATTTTTATGACTTTTTATGTCTGTAGTCTTTAATTAAATTGTATTTTAATATTGTGTTTTCATAAAAGGTCAAGATGACAATAAAAAGTTCAAGTATTTTAAAATGTGTTGATTTATGTGAGGGACCATTGATTACTTTGGGGCAAAATATTAAATAGATTCTTCTGATCACTATAACAAATGTTGAAAATCTGGGACAAGACGCCCCCTAGTGGTTTGAGGCAAAATACCCAGAGGTCATCTCCCCCCAGCCTATATTGTTCTATGTTGTCAGATTTTTGTTGATGTGTAAAAATTAAAAAGACATCAAGTTTCCATGAAAGGCCTTTACATCAAATCATACTCTGATCTCATAACCTACTTGCTTGTTTTGCTTACAGAAACTACAATTAAGCATTCAGATGAAAAAAGTGAAGTCATAATTTGGTCATGAGCTTTTCTTTAATATGTAGAAATAGAGACAGAATTGAAATATTGTTTATATTGTATTTCATTTGGGCTCAAACCCTTTAAACCTTAAGCTAATTAAAGTAGCCAAAAAATTCTAAATATCATTTAAAAAGATTTTTATTTTATTCAGAGGAAATGAAAATTGAAAGTTTCCCCCTATTTTGGGGATTTGCTATAACAACTACGCTACATTAATCGATGCAGAACCAGAGATATCATCTTTTTTATTCCACAAATTCCTAATCTTTGTCAAAGCCTGATGCCTACATTACCGAGAATGCAGCTCTACCTCTGACAGTTTGGTCGGGGATTCGGGTGTGTTACGCTAGTGGCTAATGTAGCGTGGAGCTGTAGGCCTGCAGCAGAGATGAGGAGCGGGCTACAGAGGTCTCACACCTTTCCAACTCCACACCTCTCTCTGGAACCACAAAAGACTTTATACGGCCTCCAACTGTTTTGACATAGGCTGCATTAGTAGGTCAGGGGAGAACAAGGTTGGTCGTCACACTTGTGTAACGGACTGGAATGTAACGTCTACTATTCCCATCATGTGGATGGTAGTCACATACTGTGGGGTTGGTTGTCCCTCTGTTATTTTAATGGAGAAAAATAAAAAAGGAATTTACTGCATACTGCCACTTTAATTGCGATTAAATATTTTAATCGATTGACAGCCCAATTATAAACCCATTTTGTCAAAGCCTAGAAGAGAACTAAGAGAACTAAGTATCTTACTAGTATCATAATGTATTAGTTCATATTAGTATCATTGTTTTTAACTTTCAAGATGTTTAATTTTTTCCTGTATTATGTTGTTAATTGTACTACTCTACGAGCCTCTACAATTTCCCCTTGGGGACAAATAAAGTGATTTGAATGAATTGAGAAACAAATGGAGAGCTGGATATTTGAAAATATCTGCAGCATTTTGACACAAACAATTTGACACGAAAAACACTAAAAGTCCTCTCACCTCAATGACAAGTGCCTTACTCCTGAAATGACCCTGTAGGTGACCTCTGACCCCAATTCTGAAAATTTCAACATTTTTTTAGCAGCGCCCTCTATAGGGAGCGAGATCTAATGAATGTGACAACCGGCCCCGTTCTCCCCTACTCTGTAACACCTGTAAACACTCTTTGAGTTCTCCTTTGCTATACAGGTCTATTACAATAGTTCTTGCACAGAAATAAAAATGTAACTGACAGATGGAGGCTGGTGGAAAAAGAGCCATGTTGGAGCTATCCATCGATTCACTGCATGCAGGTCTGGTTTCAGCACCCCGGTCAGAGCATCTCTCAGCACGGCTGTGATGGAAAAAACTGCACCAGAGCTCCTGTGCATGTAGCTGGTCTGACAGTGACAGACGGCTTAACGGGAGCAGCATCAGCATCCAGCGTCTCATACAGAGGACAGGCATGACGTCATGACGTTACTGCTTCAGCCTATGAGGACCAGAGCACGCAAACCAGGACGGGGAGGCTTGATGTAGAGAAATGTCTAATAGAGGCTATAAAGAATAATAAAAAAAAAAAAAAAAAAGGAGGAATAGTGAGTTCGGTGTTTTTCACCTGAAGGTGTGATATTGGACTGAAGCGCGTCTTTCTCTTTCTGAGCCTCTGAGGACATCAGCATCAGCCTCCACCGACGGACGGTATTGTTTGGCCTGCTTCACCTCCATCTCCATCTCCATCTCTTTATAACGCAGCCGGGGATGTTTCCATTGAGGAGAGCTGGAGCCGGAGACCTGGACATCAGATGCATTATGATGTGTTATGCGGAATGAAAGCAGAGCTGCAACACACTGGAGGAGCTGGAAGGTTTATTATGGCGTTATTATAGTGGAGGAGCTATACAGAGGATGACTGTGAACAAGGACAAGAAGAAGAAGAAGAAGAAGAAGAAGAAGAAGCGTATTGTTTGACTGTGTAAAATGTGTCATTTGTGTTAAGAGTGTTGCTTTATTTGTATAAAATAGAGATTATATTTGAGGACATTTTAAATACCCTTGTATACTGCGTTGATGGCGCCCATAAGGCCTGTCGAGTCATTGATGTGTGTGTTAGTGTGTGTGTTAGTGTGTGTGTGTGTGATCCTGTGATGCTCTTAAAGCTCCAACTTTCCCTGATGAGGTACATCAGGATCAGCAGGATCAGCAGGATGTTTCTCCTCGTGTTCACGGCGGTCCTTGATTTATTAGCCATACAATTAAGGCACGCGGTGAATGCCAAGAGAGGAATCCCAACTCTGCTCCACGTCCTGCATCATTCATGAAGATGGAGAGATTTAAAACATCTGCAGAGAGAGAGAGAGAGAGAGAGAGAGAGAACACCTGACTGTCCTCTCAGGAACAAAGACTGCCTGGTTTTCCAACATTCAACCAAACTACATTGTTTTTCTTGCAGGATTTTTGTACTTGAAGTTTTCCATAAAAACTACAGTAAGGCTGTCACATCAAGCAATGACTCCAGATGTGGGCAGATGTGGTGTAGAATTCATATTTTGGTAACAAAAAAATAGATCAGGGCTGCAACTTATTATGATTGATTAATCAGATTATTAGCCTATAGCCTATATCATCGATTAAATGTCCATTTAAAGACAGAGATATAGGCCAGTGGAACCCCAGTTTACAGTGTCCAATGTGATGACAGGAGCTGAAAGGGTTCCTCGATTAATACATTATTCGAATGACACAAAAATATTAGGCAACTATTTTGATAATCGATTAATCGTTTCAGTCATTTTTAAAGCAAAATGCTTTTAATGGCCATTTTATTCCCTATTTTTTGACACTTCAAAGACCAAACGGTTTATAAGAAATAAAATAAAAATAGCAAATTAATCAATAATAAAAATAATAGTTAGTTGCAGCTCTAGTGATGCTTTCAAATGTCTTGATTTGTCAGACCAAAAGTCCAAACCCTAAAGATATTCAGTTATTATTTTTTATTTTATCATTTATATTATTATTATATATATTTTTTAATAGAATTATTTTGACTTTTTATTTTGAATTAATTATTTTCAGTTAGTATTTAAAACAGAAAAGTTGAATCTCCTCTCATTGGGGAAGCTGCAACCAGAGAGTAGTTGGAGTTTTGGTTATTAAATGACTTAAACAATCAATTGTAGCTTATTACTTTCTTTTGTCCTCGACTAATTGTTTCAGCTCTAAACATTTTTGCACCTGTATTTGTGTTTGAAGGATAATAAATGAATAAATATAGCATTAAAAATTGGCATGAGGTTGATCTTGAGTGTATTTATTGTCACAATAATGATTAAACTACCAGCTACTACCGGTCAGCTACACCTCCACCTGCCTGAGTGAGCTGTAACACCTGAACACCACCTGTTGGACTGCAAAGTCAACCAAATCTAATGACAAAAGAAAACAATTTAGGAACAACACCAATATACAAAGACAATTTTAAGATTACTGTGTCGTGTATGAAAAAAATATTGTAGCCTAACAAAATCTACTTTTATGGAAGTAATCATGTTGTAGGAATTTCAGATGAACACATGTGGAACATAACGGTACCCTTTGAGGTCAAATTTGGAGAATCAGAATTTGAATGTTTGTGATAAACTGAAAGATGAAATGTTTCTTTATGGGTTAAGAAAATCCTCCTACTTCTTAAGCTAAATAAACAAATTAAAAACCCTCTATTTTCAGTCTGGTGTTAGTACTTTTACTAAAGTAAAGGATGTGAATACCACTGTTTATTACTATTCTTCTTCATCACAAGGATCACACAAGCCAGGACTGATTTTATAAACTAGATGCAAAGTTTGCACCCAAAGTAAATCAGTTTTTAAATTTCATTACTTTTTTGCACCTTCATTCCATTTAAAGTATCTTTTTAAAGTGGCAGTAGGCAGAATGTTTTTGGCATCATTGGGCAAAAAATCCATAATAACCTTTCAGCATATTGTAATTCAAGTGTTCTGGGAGAAAGCTAGACTTCTGCACCTCCTCATGGCTCTGTTTTCAGGCCAATCACAGGTCATTTCAGAGAGAGTGTTCCTATTGGCTGTGCTTCGGTCATGTGACTGGTACTTGGCGTTCCTTCAAGCCATCTCAACCTGATCTCAACATGGCTGCTGGTTCACAAACTTTCTCATTTTACAGCTAAACAGTTCACTACAAGATGATTCTGAAATCAATTAAGGTGAGCAATAGGTATTAACATAACATAATATTGATTCATATTTGATCAACGCTGCCTAGTTTGACCGTTTGGTCGGAGTTCGCGAGTGATTGACAGCCAGCTCTCATAGATAGCAGATGGGCAACAGATCCCAGGTCAGCTCTGACTGCTTGTTTTCCTCCGGTCTGTGAAATCTTGCAGATGCCGTGAGGAGCCCCGGAGGACATAGAGGCACATGATTTTTTTCAGGTTACCAATCAGGATATAACGACCGTTTTATAAAAATAACTTTTTTAAATCATATTTGCTCCAATCTCGCCGACTTCAGCTTTAAGTGTTTCAGCTGCACAAAGGGAATTTAAAGGATAAAGCTGACCAAACTCTACATTTTCTTTCTTTTTCTAAATTTGTCAACACATCCCATGAAATGACCAAAACCAACAACAAATTGATCCAACTAATGTACTCATTGATGTGTATCCAGAGTCTGATATTGCTTATTCCTCTGTATCACAGAGCTTCATTGTTGTCCGAAAAATATTAAAAACACATTTAACTCTACAGGGGTGACTGTGGCAGTCCATTTACATGATGTTTCATAATAAATGACAATTTAATGAAACAAACTGTGACCCAGAATTTAAATCTTTCTGGTAAATGGTGCCTGAAAGTCAAATAAGTGTCACGTCGAGAGCTAAACAACATACTTACAACCACATTTCATAAAGGAATCAAAAGAGATCCCGTAAAAGACAATGATATTTAAAAAATGTGAGACAGAAATTATGATTTTTGGGAGTTTTTCCTTATTTAAATCAAGGTTGTCATCGACTGTACAGACTGTAAATAATATTATTGAAATGTATTTGATCGTGCACACATAATCCTCGTCATAATAAAAACCCACAGAGAACATATAAGTATATCTTTAATAATGGACATGATCAAATCTAAGAATGTGATAGTGACCTCTGATACAATGGATATTTAATTCAGGGGTGACTTTAAAACATTTTTTTGCATAAATTTTCTATAATCCAATACCAGTAATATAACTCTGATTGCTCCACAATCGTACTCCCTCTCTTTTCTTTCACTCTTGCATACACACAATACAGCAAGCAAGTTTAAAAAAAAAAAGTCACAAACATATACCATATAGGCTAGTCTCTGGGTTTTCATACACTTGACAATAAATCAGTTAAGTATAATGCTACAGTTAAACATTTCGAGGCGATCTCAGTTAGAAATGCCAGTACATTAAAGCTTACATTTTCTGAGGATGGTGTGGACAGGTTATAGCGATGAAAATGATGCTGAGATTATAATTTTGTTAAGAAAGAACAAGAAACAAAAAGAAATAAACAAAGTGACAGGCCTGGCTTGAGTTTTAAAAGCAGTACATGCTACATTTCCTCCAGAATTTCATAAACAGAGACTTTTCTGTTTGAACAGCAGGGAAATAAAAGTCACCGAAACAAGAGAATAAGACAGAAAGCAAATTTTGTGTTGATAAAAACCTGAACTTATACAGTATATTTGTAATTCCATTCTTTAAATAAGAAAGAGAGGGACCTCCTTTAAGCGACATCTTTTCCCTGAATCTCTAGCTGAAAAATTTTGAGGTACAGTTCTGGAAAAAGAAAAATTTAGTGCTGAAAAGAAATGTTAAGGCTCCGCTCTATAGGAGAGACAACATCCCACATATTCTCCACCTTAATGTTAAATTTAATCAGCTGTAAGCCAGGTGATACATTATTCAAAATATTTTCCTAACATTTACGCGTTCTAACGTCACAACCTTGCACGATTATGTCTATGCATACAGAAACTTTCAGCGTTCACATTCCCCCACCAAAGTAAAACACCCCTCACATTAAAAAAAAGGGGCTTTTATAGAAGTTCTTTTTTTCCTGTCTGATAATATAAAATACAACTGGCCACAAACAGATAGCAGACATTTGTCAATAAAGTCTTGTTCACTCATTAAGATTAACCAATACAAGCACTTAACATTTCTCCAACACACAAACCACAAAGTGAACAGTCACTGAATATCAGCAGCATGTTGTCAAGAGATTTTCAAAAAACAGACGTGCAGATATTTTGTTACTTATATTTAGTTAAGAATGCAAGTTTCGGGGTAGCGATAAAGATTTGTAAGGCTAAAAAATACAGAAAAAAAAAACAAGAAAATATAGATTATTGAAGCGATTCGACTGGTGGAACTAGCTTCATCCCTGCACACGTCTTAAAGACTGGGAGCTAGGAGCATTGTGGGTCAACACTTTGACGTGGGCCAAAGTCAACAGAATTAAATAGAAAAAAATATTAGTTTTCAATTTCTTTATGTCCTTGTGTTTCCTTTTTAAATCTAAATTATGTCGACAGCTGTCTTCTGTTTACTTCTGACGATCCTGAAAAAAAAAAAAAAAATCAAGAAATTATTAGACTTAGATTAATCCATATCACTCACACCTGGAATATTCCAGGTGGGATTTTTACAGCAGTAAATTACGACAGTCATATTAAACAAACAAAAAAAACAGAGTGGGGACGCATGATTCTATATCAACATTAATTGACTTGAAGTGGAATGATATTGTGATTATTTGGCCATATTATGTTATCGTTTTACTAAAATCTGTTGTCTAAATCAATAACTCTGAGCAGTTGTTCTACACTTGAAGAGTTTTGTGGATCACATTTCCTTGCACTATGGATCAATTTGATGACTTCATAGATGTGATTCTGCATACATTTGTCATACAGTGATATACAGCATATCAATATCAGACTTTACCTGATCCATTCGGGATCGGCTCTGTATTGAGGCAGGCTCATAGCTCTGTTAAAAAGAAACATGCAAAGCCTTATTTAAAAGTCACATTAGAAATACACAACATCACTTTTAACATTTAAATATTTCATCAGCAAACGTTCCAATCGTTTCAAATCAGTGACCAATGTATACAAATGCAAGTAAAAAGAAAACAGTTAGACAAGTAGCTAAAACAGTAACAAAATACACCTGGTTAACATGCCTAATAATGCCACTCAGAATGATGTAAGTGGTTTAATTATGACATACAAACTGAATGTATATTTGACACTCATCAGATCTAAAATCCCATTTATTTTTATTATTTGAAATCCAGGGTAGGTGAAAATATTACAGGATATCTCAGGATATCTCTATATGATATCCAGAGCTTATTACACAGCTTTGTTGAATACTCGATTCTGATTGGTCAATCACGGCGTACCATGGTCTGTTATTTCTTTATAACAGACCGTTGCTATGGGCGCAGCTCTGATGTCGGACTTTGGCAGACCATTTTTGTGTCAAATTATTGATTTCATAAGTAAGTAGCTGTGTAATAAGCGGGATAATGTACAGCTAGCAGGTCATTGTTGTGAAATAAAACCGACTCGCTGTACATTATCCCTTACATATAATATAGCAGCAAAAAAATATTTGCTATGTAACGATATAGAGGAGTAATGTCTACCTGAGCAGAGAATGAAGTCACTCTCCCTCTGTGTGTCTTGTTATCTGAGCTTCTCTGTACTTTGTTGACATAGCCGGGCCGGCCGCCGAGTGCCTTTTAGTGCACGTGGGCGTGCCCCACTGACTAGCTCATAGCCACCGCTCTGCACTGCTCTCATACGGCGGTTACAGCCAATAACACTGTCCCGACAACGATGCATAGCGCCCACCGTGTGGTTCCCCCTCAGATAAACACTGTTAGCTCTGTCAGTACTGTTAGCTGCGAGCCGCTAAGAGCGGTCTTGAACCACTAGATATACTTTGAATTTCAAATTTAGCACCTAAGGAATGTACCAGTTCAATACTATTATTTTATTTTGAAATATAATTTTAGTCAGGGGGAGTGTCTGGCTTTTTTAAGTGATACATAAGATTTCTCTCTCACCCCAATATTTTTCGTACAGTTCCTAAATATCTTTACTCCTCTAATTTACAAGTGTCATGTGTTAAATCTAAAAGGAATAATTACCTTTTTCACCACCTCCTCCTCCTCCTGCTTCTTCTCGTAGTGGGAAAAGTCGTCAAAGATGGAGGTGGTGTGTTTGTACTGGGCGATAATCTTGAGCACCTGTTTCGCCTTTTCCAGAGGAACCTCTTGAGTGTCACGTGAGTTGGTGACTGGCTTGTTGTCATTGTTCTCCAGGCGGATGTGGCGCAGCTGGCTATTAGGCACATCCTTAACAAACAACCAGTTCACATCAAACTTGCCCTTCCACTTGTCCTGCGCCCAAACGCCAGCGCTGGTGCCGTAGTCCACAGGCGAGCGCATTTCGGCCACGCCGCAGAAATGGCCGCTGCCGTTGACGCTGAACAACAAGTAGACGGGACCTTTAGAGTTCATGGCTCTGAAGGCCGAGTCCAAACGTTTGTTGCCGTGCTCTGTGCTGCACCAGATGGAGTACTTGATGGAGCGGTGGATGTCGTCCTCGGAGTAGCTCTTGATGATGAACACGCGTCCGTTTTTCAGGTTCCAGTCAAACTCCTTGGGGTTGTAGCTGTGGGCCGCCCGCAGCTTCTCCAGCACGGGGTGGGACTCTGCTCCCGGCTCTGGAGGCACGCCCCCGCCCCCTCCGCCTCCGTTACCAACACCGCCACCGTTAGAGGAGCCGCTGCTGTCCAAGCTTCCGCCGCCGTAGCACAAGTTGCGGTTGCGTGGGGCTATCCAACGGGTCTGAGGTGTTGGAGCGGAGTTGTGGTTCTGGTAGGACTGTGGAGGAGGAGGTGGGGGACCCATGGTCATCTGCTGCACGAGGGACTGGGCAGACTGTATGGACTGTTGAAGAGGAGGCAGGAGACTGGGAGCATGGGAGTGAAGCTGGGGCTGGTGCTGTTGGTGATGGTGGTGGTGGTGGTGATGGGGGGGCAAAGGAGGGGCAATCTTGGTAACAGCCCCTTTATTATCCCATGTATCGATGTCCATGTTGTGTTTAATGGGGGGCGGAGGCAGACCTCCTCCAGCTATGGGTGTGCCAGGTTTGTTTTTGGCCTTTTGCTGCTGCAGCTTGGCAGGTTTACTAGCAATAGCAGCCCACGATGTCGGTTTCGGCGGGGGCATTCCAATTGGTGTGCCGCCGTTGCCCGTGGCAACAGCTGCAGCTACACTGCCACCTCCAAGAGAGCCTGCGCTCTTCACGCCCGAGCCACTTCCTGTCACATCCCCGCCTATTTTTAGGCCCAGCATGCCCTGCTCCAGGCTGTTCATACCTGGAGCCTTGCTCAGGGTGTCACTATGGAAACCCGTCTGGCCGTCGGGGACTAAGGTGCCTCCTAGAGAGCTCGGTGGGTAGCTGTAACTCCCCCCGTAGGCTGAGCTCTGAGTCTGCTGGCCCTGAGACCCGCTGGTGCCCCAGGCTGAGAAGGCCGGGTTCTCCGGGAAAAAGTTAAACCTGTGAGGGTAGATGCTGCTGCTGAGCCCACCTGGCTGCCCAAACACCGTGTCGTGCATGAAGTGGTGGTCTCCATTGCTGAGGGGGGCATAGGGTGTCAGGTAGGGGATCGGTGGGTCACCTCCTGTAGACCAGGGAGCCTCACTGAGAGGGTAGGGAAACCCGATGGAGGGGGCATAGTAGCTGGACAGGTACGGGTCTGTCATGGATTGATAGCTGTTGTTCTAAAAACACAAACAGAGTTAATCTGTTAGGGCAACAAGATGCGGCGATATTAAATAATTTTATTGTCACAAAAGACAAGTCAAGGTGTTTCCTACCTGATTAGACTGGTTGGTGAGATAAGGCTCAAAGTCATTGTCATGTACTGTGTCCTTCTGGTGGAGGGAGCCGTTCTGCACTGAAACCGGAAAGCCTGCAATAAAATCAAACTGTTGTCAAAGCTGCAATTTGCACATACTTCCAAACTAAATGATGACGCAAAGTCCATGATGAAAACATCTAAAATATCTGCACTGTACAAGCTGTAATTACAACATCACAGATTCCTCCATACATACAACTAAAATGTCTTCTGCATTAATACGAATAGCTTGTTTCTAACATCTAACACCCCCATTCTCTTATTGCTGGACTAAAGTTGTTGTTGGAGAATTGAAAAAGAAGTCCATGGGTATTTAGTGTTGTATAGAGATTTAAAATAGATTTTCCTGTCTGCTGGATAAACGTAGCCTTTAGCGGAGTTGACCTTTTGAAAAGTGCAAGGTGTTCTCCATTGATAAGCTGTTTTGCCTTTACGATGATGCATGTTCATTACTGCACAAAACTACAAAGCAAACACATGGATGGAGATGATGCAAAGACATTATTTGGGAGACATTTGTTGGGAGTTTCTCTGTTGACATAAGAGCTATACAACAAAACATGGGTCAGTTATCAGGTAATGAGGTAGCAGTTATGCTAAACAGGTTTTATGTGCAACATCTGTGGATACAGCAACATCTGGAGGTTCAGGAGACATTTTCCCTTCTTACCTTTGCTTGCATCTTGTCCTTTCGATGTCTTAGTGATCACATTGAAAGGAGGAATGCATGTGAAGGGAGAAAAAACACAACGCTTGCATGGGTCTCCAGTGTTATTCAGAGCATCACACATCATCCTAGCTGCACAATGACATGTTTTACACTCACTTTACACTATACATCCTATTACCACTTTATAGACTGCACATTTGTACATATTACATATATTTATTGTACACACTACATTTATTTATTGACAGACTGCACACACTATGTTCACCCATTCATTCTGTATCTATTTATATCTCTATTATTGTTTTTATCATTTTTGTATACCTGTACCTCTCCTGTGATTCACTCTGTTTGCTGATGTTGCTGCTTTGACACCTGAATTTCCCTCTGGGGATTAATAAAGGTTCATCTAATCTTATCTTATTTTATTTTACAAAGGTGCCAAAGCTTAATAGAAAGAAACAAAAATATTCTACCAAAAAATAATCAAGGCAAATGCAAACACTAGTATGTTACACTTACTTTACACTATACATCCTATATACCACTTTATAGACTGCACATATGTACATACTACATTTATTTATTGACGGACTGTACACACTATGTTCACCCATTCACTCTGTATCTTTTATAGCTCTATTATTGTTTTTATAATTTTTGTATACCTGTACCTCTCCTGTGATTCACTCTGTTTGCTGATGTTGCTGCTTTGACACCTGAATTTCCCTCCAGGGATTAATAAAGGTTCATCTTATCTTATTTTATTTATAGGGCAGGTTATAAATACGAATATGTTTATACTAGAATCCATTTTACATGTGGGAGACCTAAGGGAATATGAAAAATATTAGAATCTCAAGATTTACTTTTTTTCTCGTCGACTTCTGACTTTAATATCAGAATATTACGACTTTTTTCTTGCAAACCTGACTTTATTCTCATAATCCTACAACTTTTTTCTCTTAAACTATAATATCTCTATTATTGTTTTTATAATTTTTGTTTACCTTTGCCTCTCCTGTGATTCACTCTGTTTGCTGATGTTTGCTGATGTTGCTGCTTTGACACCTGAATTTCCCTCCAGGGATTAATAAAGGTTCATCTTATGTTATCTTATTTTATTTATAGGGCAGCTTATAAATATGAATATGTTTATACTAGAATCCATTTTACATGTGGGAGACCTAAGGGAATATGAAAAACATTAGAATCTCAAGATTTACTTTTTTTCTCATAGACTTCTGACTTTAATCTCATAATACTACAACTTTTTTCTCTTAAACTATAATATCTCTATTATTGTTTTTATAATTTTTGTTTACCTGTACCTCTCCTGTGTTTCACTCTGTTTGATGATGTTGCTGATGTTGCTGCTTTGACACCTGAATTTCCCTCCAGGGATTAATAAAGGTTCATCTAATTTTATTTTATCTTATATAGACTGCACATATGTACATATTACATTTATTTATTGTACATATTACATGTATTTATTGACGGACTGTACACACTATGTTCACCCATTCACTCTGTATCTATTATATCTCTATTATTGTTTTTATAATTTTTGTATACCTGTACCTCTCCTGTGTTTCAGTCTGTTTGCTGAAGTTACTGCTTTGACACCTGAATTTCCCTCCCGGGATTAATAAAGGTTCATCTGATCTTATCTTATCTTCTACCTCCAGAAACCTGCCTGACACACAGAGTAAACACATCCACTGGAAGCTTTGGTCCAGGCCTGTTGGTCACAGCAGAGAGCAGTGTTGTAGCTAACCTCTCCTCTCAGTGGGCTAACTAGCTGACTAGCTCTGTGAATGGAGGCATCGTCTTCTCCAGAGAGAGATGATGAACACACCTCTCCTCTCTGAAGGAGATGAAGCGCTTCTTCTCGCTGCTTACCTGAGGGTCAATACTAGCGGCAGACATCATTCATCCACCAGGTGTTGTGACAGACTGAAGGAAGCCTGACAACACGTACAGAGAGCGTTGTGCTGTGCGGAGAGGAGAGAGAGGCTAACGGTGTAGCAGCAGCAGAGAGAGGAAGCTGCTCCGCGGTGGTTGCTAACAGTTACTAACAGTTATAACCGTTAACTGGAGCCGTTAACCGGAGAGTCTCTGCTCCGCTCGTCGCTGGCTCTCCGCGCTGCCCTGTCCACATTAATCCAGCGGGGCTTCAATCCTCTCCGTTAGATTAAAACACCAACCCGCCTGGTGGCCCTGCTCACTTGCCCCACTGGTTAGCTTCATCCGGGCTCTGAGGGGCGGAAGTGACGTCGGTGACGTAGAAGACGCATTCAGGGCTACCGAGCGACTTCTGACATTTCTCATATTCTTCTCCTCATTTGTAATAAATAGAAATATCTCGTTTCTTATTTTTTATTTTTTTTTTAATTTATGCCGATTATTTATGAGATCATTGCTCTTCCTTCTCCTCCTCCTCCTTCTCCTTCTCCTGCTTCTGTTTCTCCTCCTTCTCCTCCTCCTTCTCCTTCTCCTGCTTCTGTTTCTCCTCCTTCTCCTTCTTGTTCTTCTCCTTCTTCTCTTTCTCCTTCTGCTTCTCTTTCTCCTTTCTCCTCCTTCTCCTTCTTCTTCTCCTTCTCCTTCTTCTCATCCTCCTTCTGCTTCTCTTTCTCCTTTCTCCTCCTTCTCCTTCTTCTCTTTCTCCTTCTCCTTCTCCTTCTCATCCTCCTTCTGTTTCTCTTTCTCCTTTCTCCTCCTTCTCCTTCTTCTCCTTCTCCTTCTTCTCATCCTCCTTCTGCTTCTCTTTCTCCTTTCTCCTCCTTCTCCTTCTCCTTCTTCTCTTTCTCCTTCTCAAACTCCTTCTCCTTCTCCTCCTTCTCCTTCTCCTTCTTGTTCTTCTCCTTCTCAAACTCCTTCTCATACTCCTTCTCTTTCTCCTCCTTCTCCTTCTCCTTCGCCTCTTTTTTATCTATGCCTAGTGATTAATTATCTTTTGATATGTTTAGATACATTTTCTTTTTTTTCTGTACTGTTTCTTTTTCGTATGTTTTTCATTATTTTTATTGGATTGTTTTCCACTGTTTGGTTGGGAGAAGTACACATAGAACTTGTGTACTTCTTGTTGTTGTTTAGCTTTTGTTGTATTTTTTAAATTATGTTTGTTTAGATCTTTCTTCCTTTTTTGTTATTCTGTTTTTCTCCTGGGGTTGGTGGGAGGTCCTTTGTATAAGCCTGTGGCTTCTTGACCTCTCCTGACACATTTCTTGTTTATTTTTTTCATTAACTGGATTTTGTGTAGTTTTATATATGTACAAATAAATAAAATAAAAAAAATAAGAAATTACTGTTTATTTATACATTTCTATATATAATTATATATAAATCACCTTTCTTTTTTAATTTATTTTATTTGATACTGGTTATGTTGTATTAAATTATATGTATTCTCTCTGTGAGATCTTGTATGTTTTTTGTGTGTTCAATGAATAATGTTGACATATTTACATGACATTTACTGACTTAAAAAAACACAACTTCAAAAAGCTTCATTCATTTTCTAATGAATGAAGCTTTTTAAAAGTATATAATCACTGTCCTAAGCTTGTACAACTGTGGCAGTGCTCTATTTTGGCACCTAAGGTTAATTTATTTGTCATTTTACAACACAATATACGTTGTAGCCCCTTCACACTACACACATAGAACATATACAAATATTTAAATTAGAATAGAATCAAATTAAATGAAACAAAATATATAGTTACTTACAAATATACATATCTTTATATACATATATCTTCCCTCAGAGATGGACGACAGCAAAAGTGGTGGTATGTAATGTGCAAAAGATGGAAATTATCAGAAGTAGGGGGAAAAAGCAGCATTTCTTAATCTTGAAATGTTTAATAATAAAGAAATGTGTGCAATACCACAATACAAGCTGTTTTGTGAGCGTGGTTTATTTCAATGAATTATATAATACACTACTAACTGAAATGACACATTATTAATAATTTATACATTTTACAAAACATGTGAAAAGATCTGCTATGCCTACTTATTTACATCTTAATGCTTCTTATCTAGTGATTTCTGTCTCTTTCGCACACACACACACACACACACACACACACACACACACACACACACACACACACACACACACACACACACACATATTGAATGTCTTTGCATGGTACAATAGG
>CAKAOH010019453.1:0-41909 GCA_916701665.1 Sebastiscus tertius
TCCTCTCCTCTGTCTCTCTCCTCCCTCCTCCCTCCTCTCCTCTCTCTCTCCTCTCCTCTGTCTCTCTCCTCCCTCCTCTCCTCTCTCTTTGGAATTGTTCACTTCTCAGAAATGTACTTGCCTTATCAATAAGTTGGTAATTAAAATGATTGACACACCTTTATCTGATTAGTGTTGTCACCCACTAGCATCATTTCAGCATGTTGGAAAAGCTATTTGTATGCATCATCATCAGTCAATATATCTTCTGAATAGATGTAAAATAACCTAATCATTAACTCAACTGTATTCAGTCTGGTGTCTGAGCTCAGCTTGTCCTCGTATGACCCCAGTATTATTGATGATAACTGCTCTTGTGCCTCTTCCAGGTAGCTCAGTATGAGTCGAGATGGGTGGTCAAAGAAGAGAGCCAATGCCAATGATGACAATGGTTGGGCTGAAAGGGTGAGTATCTGTCATGCCATCATAATCAATAATGTAAGGCAGAAATAACCTCAGCATGATAGGGCTGTGTATTGGCAAGAATTTGGCAATACGACACATACCATGCTCAGCTCATTCTAAACTCACGAAAACTCAACGATTCTTAGTTTCAGGTAATTATGCATCAATGAAATCATTAGGGCTGACCTGAATGCTTTGAAGCTTCAACTGTTGCCATGGTATTCGACCTCCAAATCACTATTTGAATGGTTCGCTTTTTCAAATTTTGTTTCATGTTTTATATATAAGTATATAATAATAACAACATATAATTCCCAAAATACCTCATGAAATAAGGAATAATCCCACAACATTATTCATATACAACATTATTATCATTAGATATTCTCAGACAAATATCGCTGTTTGTTGTGTAGAGGTGAAGTGTGTGTCCAGTAGTGCAGCGACACTGTCCCGGGCACTGAAACGGGGAAGATGGAGAGAGACAGACAGACAGAAGGATATGTCAGCGTGCTGAGCCGCACTGCTCCGCGAAGCTTCAAATATTTCTCACAGAATCTTGGAAGCACAAAAAATGACATTCGGGACAGCCTTAGAAACATAGTTATGAATATTATATTCCATTTCTGCTGATAGATCCCCCAAAATGTTACCCACACTGGTCCTTTAAAGCTTTGCCTGGCAGTCTAGCCTTTACCTAATTAGACAGTGACTACTAATCGCTGCAGGCTCTTAGCTGTTATAATGAAACTGCAGGGAGTGAAGAAGAACAGGGTTCTTCACTTCCAGTTTCCCAGTAATATTGCGAAGCTCTCTATGCATTAACCATGTAATACCTTTTTATCCCACTGCATATTTAACCTTATCGCAGCATTTACAACTGCACATTTAGTTGCCTATCTACCTACCTTCAGTTAACACTTCTCCTACAGTCATATAGCCTTCGGTTTTCCTTTTAAAGTGGACATGTTCTCATACTGTAGGGGTGTAAGAAAATATCGAATATGGTGATATTATGTTTTGTGATACTGTATTGATTCTCAAAAATACTGTATCGATTTTTAATTGGGGCTGCACGGCCTACATAGGGAGAGGGTCCTCTGCACGGAGTCCACCATGTTGCTCCGCCATGTTTCTACAGTAGCCCAGAACGGACAAACCAAATACAGACTCTAGAGAGAGCCATTTCACGTTTTTACTTTACCTGAAGGTCACGGTAGTTCTCCGACATGCTTGTGAAATTGCGGTAACGTCAGCTGCAGAGTGCAAAACCTTGGTACCGCCAGCCGCCGTCTGACTGCCGTTTGCTCCTAAAGTAGTGTTATTATAGTAAGGATGGCCTCTGAGAGATGCGAATAGCGTTACCACAGTTTGCACTCAGCGGCTCACGTTACCCCAGTCTTGGAAAGGGAGGAGTGAATGGAGGGGTGCTCAGTTGGTTGCAATCTGCAACCACACCACTAGATGCCACCAAATCCTACACACTGGTCCATTAACACAACTGTGAGAGCTGCATATAGCCCAAAAACATATCAAGACTGTATATTATGTCTCTTAAATAGATGTATCGTGGCCAATCATCAATTTTTGACAGTTATTTAAAACCACAATAAAACTTGCATAACATGCATATGTGTCAGAAATATGATTTGATAAGTATCAGTATCCTAGGTGACTATTTCAGCTCTGGGATTCTGCAGGCACAGTTGTTGCGAATTACTTTCTAACCTTTTTCTGTCCCTGATCTCCTCCTTGTTTGCAGGGCGGTTACATGGCTGCCAAAGTGTCAAAGCTGGACGAGCAGTTTAAACTTGATGCCCCCAGAGAGAAACAGAAGGACGGGTCATACTCCAGCATTTTTAGTGGAGTGTCCATATATGTCAATGGATATACAGGTAACCCTCTACGCTGCAGTACCTCCATATTTTTACACATCACTAGTTTGACTCTCTTTTCCCCCTTTGCAATTTCATCAGCTGTCCTCAACAGTTTGAAGAACAGAAAGGAAATGTAAATGTTCTCCAAAGAAAAAAAAAATCGTTGTGATTTGACCTGTGTTTCTTTTCCCCTCACAGAAACCTATTATAATGCTCTACTGAGTTTGTAATGCTTTTAAGAATATGCTAATGTTCATGGTCATATAGATCACTTTATATTTGGGTATTACCAGAAATAAAACAAAGTCCAGATGGTCTAAAGAGTCCAATGCAAATGCCAACCAGGTCATGGTTCATGTGATTACTGGCTCTATTTTCTACTCATGTATATGTTCCCTGTGTTTGTGACATTTTGTGCAGAGCTATAAGTAGGACTTTTGTCTTGTGTAGATTCCCAGTAAACTGACATTATGTTTTTTTGATGTCTTTCATTGTTTGTGAGCAGAGCCAAGTGCAGATGAGCTCCGCAGACTGATGATGCTGCATGGCGGCCAGTTCCACGTGTACTACTCTCGCTCCAAGACCACCCACATCATCGCCAATAACTTGCCCAATTGCAAAATCCAGGAGCTCAAAGGGGAAAAGATCATCAGGCCAGATTGGATCACTGACAGGTGTGTTCGGTGGGAGTCGAGCATGTTTTGCTCATTTAATATCATATTTAAAATATTAGCTGTAAATGTTGTACTCTGTCGTGTGTTTAAAAACAGTATCAAGGCTGGGCGTCTCCTGCCTTACCTACAGTACCAGCTGTACTCTAAACAGAAAGGCCCACTCTTCCCTGGCGTGACTCTGCGCCAGACGTCAGAGATCGCCGGACCCAGCCATCAAAAGCTTCATCTGCCACAGCGTAGCATTCAGCACTCTGTACTCAACCATGAGCAGTCCTCATCCAGCTGCCAGAGTAACTCCATCCCTAGCCCCAGCCACAATCGACTTCACCAAGGCAACATCCAACCTCAGTCCATCCAGCAAAGCTCTGCAGTTCACTTCATTAACCCCCAACCGAGTCACTTAGCATCCACTCACCTCAGCACAGATCCCCGACACAGAAACCCTTTACACACCCACCTGCTGTCTAACCCAAGTCCCACGAAGCCCCCACAGTCTACTCTTCAAACACCTCACACTAATCTCCAGCACCACAGAGCTAGCCAACCACAACCTCAGAACAACACTTCCGGCTGCAAGGAAGTGGAATTAAAAATGTGAGTATGCAAACTTTTTATAGATTGTTAAGTAAATTCGTATTAAATAATTCAGAACTACTGGTTAAAAGTGCACGAACGAATAAAAAACATCACCCGGACCAACTTTGAGTTCTGCCCGAGGCTATATGCTCTCAGTGATCCACAAATGACTTCTCACTGTGAAGCCTCGGACTTTATTCAGACCAGTATAATGGTGGGAAAGGAATTATCATGAGAAACTGGAGGAATCCAGGCGAGCCCTCTTTTCAGGAGTGGTTCTGCAGAGTTGGCAAAAGTGGCATCAGACGAACAAATTTCTTTCAGCTGGAAAGACAGGACTGAGAAATATGTGGCGAACTGGGCAGACTACTTGGAATACATTGTTAATGTGGATAGATCTTGAAGTAAAGCACAATACTTGCATACACAGCAAACACACACACACTCTTCATGCGTCTGAAAATTGATGGACTGCTTGTAAATTAGATTAGACCATGGTGCAGATGAATGCACATTTTTTTCATATTTTATTTGTATGTTATGATTTTGTAGATATTCAGATTTTTTTAATTAGTACATTTTTATATTAATATTATTTTGCATATAGGAGTTATTTGAGTTGTTGTCCAAAATGTGACAGTTTTCATGTAAATAAATCAATAAAATACTAATTACAAAAAAAGAAAATCGTATTAAATAAGACATCTCTTCTTCATCTTTTTATCTCACAGAAACGGATTATTGCCGACCTCATTGGACGTGACGAGCCATTCAAAAAGGAATGACATGCAAGAGTGTGGCAAAGGAGATCCTCTCCCGCTGGTGGTGAAGGAAGCACATCTGACAAATGGACACACTCACCTTGTTAATGGTGCCTTAAAGCCAGAGGACCTGTCCCCTGTTACAAACAAACCTTCTGTTGATAAGGAACTGCCTCAATGCAGAGTCACGAGTTCAGATGATAAACCTCAGAGTCCTCCTGTACAGTTTCACACCAAACCTGACCCTTATGAGTTCCCCCACAGTCCTCCAAAGCAATCCGAGCAGCCTCCTGTCTTTCTGAAGCAATCCAATTCACACGGAGCCAATGAGCAGAAACCCAAACCTCCACCGCCCACCTACCAGGAGGCTATAAAAGCCACAGAATGCCACCTAATCCCAAAACAGCTTCAGCCGTCCCGTCAAGTTGATTCAAATCCCGAAAAGACTCCTCTTTCCCCTGCGTCTAGCTCTCTTTTACATACTCCAATTCGACTGAACGGAAGTCACCACAATGCCTTTTCATCTGACCTCGCGTCGCTAAACACAACCAACGTAACGGCCAAACCTGATCCTCCCACTCAGAAGTCTTCATCGCCATCTAAGGCTTCAGCGCAACTGCTGGCACAGACGGGCGGTTTGATCTCTGAGTACTACTCTCATTCACGTTTACACCAGATCTCCACGTGGAGGTCCGGCTTTTCTGAATATGTCAATGAACTGCACGGCAAGCGAAAAGCAGCGGGGAGCGCCTCCTTTCCTGGGAAAGACCGACTGAGGAAATCTGTGGCCCAGCGCTCTACAGACAGTCGAGGTAGGAAAGGAAGGGTCACTTTGTTGCTTTTCCCTGTTAAATCCAGGCTGTTTTTTTTTTGTATTTGGGTGTCATTGTGGCTCCAATAAGCATACCACGTAACTGCAACTTCTCCTGTTCAAATCCAGACAGACACAGTAGTTGCATGTCATTCCCCTCTCTCATTCTCCTGATGGGTCCTGTTGCTCTCGATTGTAAACTGCCAATAAATGCAAAATACCAAAAACATCTTTTAAGGGGAGACACCCCAGGTGAATAGGGTAAAAAAATTTACCAAAAGATACCACCATGAAATGTAGGCAGTTGATTACTTACTTTTAACAAAACTGTTTTTTGTATTACAAGTTTTATGAAAATGTATGTTTAGATATGCAAATTATGTATTATCTTATCAAGTGTTTGCATACATTTCCGGAACAGAAATCTGAACATTGGATAAAGCCAGGTTCAAAATTCTTGTTTCATTTTGTTGACAGATTAGAGTCAAAGGTTTTTACTGTTTTTTTGGATATCTCTTTTAATCACTCCATAAATTACAAAATACTGTCAACAACCATAAAAAACTATTTTCGCCATGTTTTGTGATATAAATCAGACTATGAATGATATATGCATGAACTCCTCTGTAAAAATGTTCAGAATATAGACAGGAATGAAGCTGGGACGTTTGGTGTATGTAAGTGCTGCTGATGGGGAGATATCTGGCTCAGAGTCTGAGAAAAAACTTATGAGAAAATGACATATATATATAGTAAAATTCTATGCTTTTTGTAGACTCTACAGGTGAAGAGGGTAAAGGAAATTAACTAATAGATATCTATCACCATGAAACTTCCCCAGTTGATTACTTACATTAAGACAATTATTTTTGTATTACAGGTTTTCTGAAATGTTATGTTTATATATGTAAATGATTATCTAATGCTAACTTTTGGTGAATTTAGGAGAAATCCACAGACGCAAATACACAAAGTAGTAAAATAAACACTTAAATGTGTATTTTGGACGTTTTCTATCCACTGGTCTGAAAGAAGACATCTTATGGAAGCAAGATAGCCCAAAATCTCAAAATTGTGTCTCTAAAATGGTCCGTATCATCGTGAAGGAACAAATCAGTACAGTACTTATAAGATGTTCAAGTTCTAAAAGATGAACAAAACGCTCTCTCTCTCCGTGATCTCAAATATTTACAGTATCTGTGTCCCTGCTCTCTAGGCCCTTCCAGTTAAACTGAAATCCTGGATCATGAGATGCTGTGTTCATGTCTTTTGTGATTTGGAAAACTTTTTCTGCTCTGACGATCTGCTATGTGTTTATCTGTGTGGTCAGGTACGTCAGCACCCGCAAGTGTCAAGTCTTGTATCTTTCATGTGGACATGGACTGCTTCTTTGTGTCCGTGGGGATTCGACATCGACCAGAGCTCAAAGGTAAGGCGCTTTTTGTCTGTTTGAAGTTGTTTGCTGCCATTGAAGCGTGTTCATATGCAACACAGGCACCTGATACATAGAATAGCCTCCATACATCCAGTCAGTGCTCCCGGTTGAGTTCATGGTCGTGTTGCAGGGAAGCCTGTAGCTGTGACCAGTAACCGTGGTCAGGGGAGAGTGCCCCTGAGGCCTGGCGCCCAACCTCAGCTGGAGCAGCAGTACTACCAGAGGAAACATACCCATCCTCAGCCTGGTGAGATCATCACACCCAACCTGTTTGTCATGGAGCGTGTCTTACTTTATTGTAACATGCCTGACTAAGTGTACACTCGTTCTGCCTCTCAGATGAGGATCTACACAGAACTCCTTCACAAGAGAGTCCTGAATCCCACACTAACGGAGTGGACCAGGATGCTGCTACTCTCTCAATGGCAGAGATTGCATCCTGCAGTTATGAGGCGAGGTAAGATATAAACACAAACACTCGTGGGCATTTAATTTATATTAAAGAGCATAAATAATCAGTATTTTGTACTAACCAGAATCGTTTGTCTCTCGCAGGCAGGCAGGCGTGAGGAACGGGATGTTTTTTGGCAAAGCCAAACAGCTGTGTCCCTCACTGCAGTCCGTCCCATATGATTTTGAGGCGTATAAAGAGGTAGCCCTCACCATGTACGAGACTCTGGCAGGGTAAGAAGAAGAACTTCCTGGTCAATTTTTCACCAGCTTCCCTGTCGTTTACATGCAAAATGACCTAAAGCGCACCTTCTCATTTACCTGTTCTTTGCAGTTACACCCACGACATCGAGGCTCTGAGCTGCGATGAAGTGTTGATAGACGGTTCGGCCCTGCTAGCCGAGTTGGGCATCAACCCAGAAGATCTTGCCGGTGCCATCAGAGCAGACATCAAGGAGAAGACGGGATGCTGTGCTTCAGTGGGCATGGGTGAGTTCATGTTTGTCTTGTACTGTAAAATACATCAAGACAGCGTTCCTGTTTAACAAACTCAATCCGACCGCTCATCTGTTCAGGGTCCAACATTCTGTTGGCTCGGCTGGCGACCCGTAAGGCCAAGCCAGACGGGCAGCACCTCTTGAAGTCTGAAGAAGTGGATGATTTTATCAGGGAGCTGCCAGTGACCAGCTTACCAGGTAGATACAGCACCACCTGCTGGTCCTTCAGTCTACAGTCTTTCAGCCTTCTTGTGGTGATCAATTGTCATTTCTTTGTTCTAGGCGTTGGGCCTGTTATGGGCAGAAAACTGGCTGCTATGGGTGTGAGGTCATGCGGGGACCTCCAACAGGTGTCTCTGTCTCAGCTGCAAAAGAAGTTTGGACCCCGGACCGGACAAACCCTGTTCCGCTTCTGCAGGGGGCTGGACGACCGACCTGTCCGCTACGAGAAGGAGAGGAAGTCCGTCTCAGCTGAGATGAACTACAACATCCGCTTTACTAAGGTTAGACCTACTTTCTTTCTCCTGTCCCATCCCTTCTTTCTTATCTTCCCACCTGTCTCTCTCCCTAACCCTCTTGGCCCTCCTACATCTGTGACCAGGTTGATGAGGCAGAGTCTTTCCTGACTAACTTGTCCATGGAGGTGCAAAAACGTTTACAAGAAGCAGGGCTGCGGGGTCGCAGAGTTACCCTCAAGGTCATGGTTCGCAAGGTTGGAGCGCCACTGGAACCGGCTAAATACGGTGGTCATGGCATATGTGATAACCTAGCCAGGTGAGTAAGAGGCCGTCATCTGTGTACGTTAACCAATAATGTCCTCTTTCCACTGCATATCCGTGTCTTGTCTCTCTGTAGACTCATTTTTATCCGTCTCCTCTTCTGTCAGGACTGTGATGCTCGCTCAGTCAACTGACAGCGGTCAGCTGATCGCCGCTGCAGTCATCAAGCTGTTCTACGCCATGAAGTTGCAGGTTCACGACATGAGAGGGATCGGCATCCAGGTTCAGCTTCTTGACGGACATCACTCTGCTCCCCGGGACTCCGCGGGCCCCGGGACACGCTCCATCAAAGAGATGTTGCTAGGCAAAGGATCAAGTGCGAAATCCAGCAACAGAGGTTTGTGTAAGGTCTTAGTGTTTCAGTTTATATCTTTCGTTGTCGTCTGTGAAATCAACTGAATTCAAGATCAATGTTACAGATGCTGCTGACAACACACATCAGGGAAATGCCTCCTCAACCACAGGGCCATCATCTGGCTCCTCTCCACATCCTCTGTCCTCTCCCGAGCCGGTCCCAGGGACAAGCAGAGACCAGCAGGCATGCAGACGAACTCCAAAACACACTCGAGCACGTCTCAACTTCAGCATTGAGATCCCCTCCCCGTCACAGGTATAGAATTGAAGGAGACGTCTGATTGGTTGAACAAGAGCTGAACGGCTAAATGTTTTCAACAACTCGTGTGTCTTTATGGTATCCAAGGTGGATCGGTCCGTGTTGGAGGCGTTGCCTGCAGAGCTGAGGGAACAAGTGGAGCAGTCGTGGACTAATCGGGATGGAAGACCAAGTAACTGTCGATCACCCAGTCCACAGCCCTCTGCTCCTCTGCCACAGCCTCAGTCTCTGAGGTCTCGTCCTACCTCCCCTCCTCGTCCTCCTGCTCCTGGTCCTGCACTCTACACTCCACCCGTTGGCACGTTGCTTCTGCAGATTCCAAACCAGCCAGACAGTCCGGGAATTGTACTGGAACTACCAAACTTTTCACAGGTGGGATGCAAACGTTTGAAATGTTGCCTTTTGTAAATCATCCATAAGTCAGAAGCCCAAGTTGTCACAGAAAAATGTGTATATCAGTCTCTAATTATGCAACGCTGACTTCATTGCTTGTGACTAGACGTTCAGTTACATTTAATGTCTTAACTTTCTGACTGCAGGTTGATCCGGATGTATTTGCCGCCCTTCCCAAAGAGCTCCAGGACGAGCTGAAGTCTGCCTACAACCGCGTAACAAATGTCCAGCCGCAGGCAAAAATATGTAAGTCCCCAGGTGAATTTGTTAGGAACGAGTTTCGCTTTTTTCCCCCCTACTATTATCAGCATGCATATTCTCCTCATTTTATGTTTTTTTCCTCTTGGTTTCTCAGCAGCGGAGCAGAAGAATCCGCTGTTGCAGCTGAAACAGTCAGGACTCGGAGTCGGCATTGGTCGGGTGAAGCGGCGCTACAAGAGAAAAAATGCAGTGAGCCCTGTTAAAAAAGGTCCCTCCCCTCTGAAGAGGAATCACACGACGAACAGCCCAGCCAAAACGCTACCGCCTCTTGTAAAATCACGGGAACCAGTGAACATATTAAAGGTGAGCCGATGAACAGTTTCATACATGAAGATAGAGACAATTTATGGCAGTTTGTAATCTTTCCAGCTCACACCTGTTTTCCCTTCTCAGACTGAAAACGGTCCCTCCACATCCACCTCAAAACCAGACATCCAAGAGTCTCTGTCCAAATTCAATCCTCGCCCTGCTCCAGTGTTGGCCGGAGCCTACGACCTGACGGACATTAAAACACTCCTACGGGAATGGGTCACCACCATAACAGGTATGCAGAGAAGAGCAGCTGTAAGAGTGCAGTTACCTATGTTGTCATGCATTTTTAACCACTCCTTACTTTTTGTTAGAACCCATGGAGGAGGACATCCTGCAGGTGGTGAAATACTGCACTGATCTGATTGAGGATAAAGATCTGGAGAAGTTGGATTTGATTATAAAATATATGAAAAGGTAAGTACTGTACAGTTAACCTCCATTCCTCTACCTCATCCTCTTTCTTTTTTTTTGTTTTCATCAATTCCTCATGTTGATCTCCTCTCCGCAGGCTCATGCAGCAGTCATTGGAGTCCGTTTGGAGCATGGCGTTCGACTTCATCGTAGACAACGTGCAGGTGGTTGTGCAGCAGGCTTATGGTAGCACCCTGAAGGTAGCATGAAGAAGGAGGCAATGCTGTTTTTCACTGTGTGTTACCATTACGCCACCACTCTTTTGTTTTGCTACTTTCACAATCTGCAATACAAAATATGACGTCTAAAATTAGGATTTTCTTCCTTCTCAACTTCATGTTCTCAGTGGCCTCCTGAAAGTGAGACACAAATTAATGACTTCACACACACACACACACAATATGAGAACGTTTTACAAGAGCCATGACAGTATTTGATGAGTGTGTACAGTCCATTATTTTCTGTACTTGCTTTTTTTTAAGGGACAAGTAACACAAACTGAAAGGCAGGAAATGTACCTAGAATCTCACCAAAACTCAGAACCGTGATAATCGTAGCAGCTTTTTGCAAATTCATCATTTTTCATATGGAGTTCTTTTCTAAATAAATGTATGTGAAATTTTATATAAGGATTTTTACAGGCAGTGCTTAACTATTTGTTATACAAGCCAGTCCTTATTTAAATCTCCTTCCTGACGAGCGTTTTCCATCTGAAATAGCAATCGACTTCTACTATGTGTTCCTAAGGTTTAAATAATGTCACACAGGCACATTTAGGGCGTTTTCATACGCTTACGATTGATTCGTACCGTGCCCAAGTACGATAACCCCCCCCTCCCCAGTCCCCCGCCGCTCAGCTTTCACATTAGTAAAGCTGTTCCGTACCCGAGTACACTTCACCATCCACGTGTATTTGTTTATGTTGAGATCAGCTGTTCTAGCGGCGGAGCATCGTAAAACACTTCAATCAAAAAAAAAAAAAAAAAACACCGTCGTTAGTCTTTCCAACAATCACCAACTCTGGTTTGGTCAAAATAAACCCTTATTTCACCGAGTAAGATGTGAAAATATGCCGGCTCTACACGCTGTTTCGTTCTACATGCTGTATCGTTTTTCAGAGGCAGACCATTAAACTAACTAAATAAAATAACAAACATCGCCCAACCACATCGCCTACTATTGTCTCGCCTACCTTCCTGCTTTATTGCACATGCTGCGCACATATACAGATTTCAGAGGAGACCGGCGGCAGTGAAAAAAGCCTGCCTGCCATTTCACAACTTCTCGCTGACTGCTAACATTACTCGCGTTAAATAGCAGTCCACTTCCGTGTTTCAGTACAGTTGGCTTTCACACCTGATGTGAACCGTACCCGAGTACACATGAATCGTACTCCAGACCATCTTTTCTAGTGTACTCAAGTATGGATCGACGAACCGTGCCCGAGAACGGTACAGAGCGTTGACACTAATCAAGCAAGCTGGACTTTGGGGTCAAGTGTACTCGGCTCCGGGCCCAGGCCCCTAATGTGAAAGCACCCTTAGGATTCAATTTATGTAGTTAAATCAGTCTAGGTTTAAAATAATGACTGTGGTAAACACAATTATCATGTTTAAACGCAAAGCACCTTTTTATAAATTTTAGAATCAGTTAGACTTGTAGCACTCCTCAGACGTCACACTCAATAGAATATAAGATCTTATTTTTCATCAATGTTTCTTTGGTGCTCCATGCCACTTGTACTGACCTGTGAACTATCTCTACTACTGCTGTGTTGCAAAAAATAAGCAAACAAAAATATAGTTTGCTGCATACAGTAGTATCTTTTTTTTTTCTTGTCTCGCAAAAAAAGTGCCAAACCTTGTTATTATAGTGTGTAAATAATGTTTTTAAAGACACTTGTTAAAAAGTTTTAAAAGAAAAGATGTATGTGGAGGATTTACCTCTTGTATTGTTTACATGTAGTGAATTCTTAGTAACTGTCTTTAAATTGTAAAATCTTTCTCGCTCTTAAATTGTTTGTAAGTGTTTCAACACGGAAATCTGAAGCCGGCCAAAGCACTTCATGTGAGGTTAACTGTTGATTCTCAGTAGCACTCTGACTTGGGAGGATGTTGACAGGGGTTATGGCAATCAATAAGTAGCCTATGCAGTTCTTTTTTTTTCACTAGTAAGTGAGATGTCCATTGAAGATAATGTAAAGTTTCATACAGCCTTTGTATCTGGAGTAAATCTTTTCTAGTGTGTTTCCAGCTTAGTTACCAATTTCACAAATCGGAATATTGAAATAATGCTGGATTTGCAGAGGAAGCTGATTTTTAACTCAACGTATGTACTTGTGTACTTGATACATTGGAGACATTTGTACGGCTCGTGACTATATCATTGTGTTTCTGTGAAGTTAACTTTTATGATTGGTGATTAGAAGTACTCAGCAGATGTGGCTGGCTGGCTTGTGATCTCACCATGCAAGACATTATTATGTGTGTGTGGTTGAAAAGTTTGTTTAAAGCAGTATCCCCCCCCCCCTATATGCAAACCAAATTGATCTATCATTTTTTTTCAACTTGTTGAAATGAATGTAATTCAGAATGTGCAAGTCTCCTCTCACTTCCAAGATGTTTGCTTCTCTTCACCTGTCATATCTTTCCAGAAGGGAATGGCCACAAGTTAAAATTGGCCAGTCTTGTCTTCTCTAAACTGGCTTGTGCCTGAAGACCTGAAGCTGTGAACTTGTTTGTAAGTTTTCTAAATCTTGGTAATAAACTGTAAACTCTGTATTAATTTATTTGTCTTTGTCATTGTTTAAAGTTGCAACCTGATTAGTAGAGGGGTTTCCAATACAAAATTTTGGTTCTGAAAATAATCTTTGAAGGGCAAAATGGCTATGTTTTTTTTCTACTGGTATATTACAAACTGGAAATGGTGACGAATGTCTAGTCTTGAAAGATCAAGGATGTCCATCTTCATCTACACTGTCCCTGATCTGACAGTGAGGAGCAGATGAATAGAGTAGTATTCAATACGTAAATAATCCAAACTTAATTTGACTTTTTTTTTCATTTTTATTTTGTTTGCAGTAGCTTGCAGGCATGAAATCCACTAATGTGCAAACATATGCTGAAGTCTTGCATGTTTGTGCCAATAAACACACTTTGCAATCAAGAATTCCAGTAAACCCAGCCATAGTGATTTTCTTATCAACATTTTTTTGCATAGTTTGCAAGATTTTATTTTTTATATTGTTATAGTTCTATTTTTCTTGTAATCCAAGTTGTTATGGTGGACATTTTTTGTAATATTTTATTATTAAATACAAACAAATATGTAGCAATAATATTAATAAATGTCATTGTGCAGGGTTTACATACAAAAATAATCAACGTCAATTTGTTTTAGTTTCCGATACTGTATAAATATAGAAATACTAATAATAGTTTCTACTTCTATGAATATAGGTCATAATTGTGTTTGAGATTTGAGCTCTAAATTAAAAAAAAAATCAGTAAATGTTAAATGGATGGTTTGGATTTAAATATAGATTTTTGCAGATAAAATGAAAAGATTTAGTTTTTCTTAAAACATATATCACAAGTTGAAAAAAAATACTTTTATTTTATGAATTGACCGGATGTAGTTGGACGTCACTAGGACATACAGGATTAAACCAAACACTCCAGAGAATAGGCAAGCACCCAACTGGACTATGTACGCACTGTAATAAACCCGGAAACTGTCAAGCATGTATTTATAGAGTGCAACTAATATGACAAAGAAAGAAGGGAATTGCTATCAGGAGTAGAGAATGGGAATATTACAATGGGGAATCTGCTAGGAAAGACATCTGAGAAAGTACACAATCTTCTAATTAATTACTTAAGGGCAACAGGAATAATGGAGAGAATTTAATTGGGTTAATAGTTGTTCTTTTTTTATGTTATTATTATGTATTTATTTTTTATTTTTATTTATTTATTTTTTTCCTGCCAATCTCCTGTTCCACACTCCAGTAGTCCAGATGGTGGCGGTAATGCTCCTCTAAGATGGTCTGCAAACCACCAATAAACACCAAAGAAGAAGAAGAAGCAGAAGTTCGACGTCACACGGGCCTGCTGTGACGTTACATCCGCAGCAACCGTTTGCATTTCGCGCAACAACTGAAGTGTCGTCGTCGAGCTCCACCAGGTAACTAAACCACCATTTAACGGTATTATGTATCTAAATTAACATATTCTCACTTCAATACCACACATCATTGACATTTATTATCATTTCACACATTTGTCAAGTATTTATCCATGTATAATGTCCACTAATAACGTCTATGAACGTCGCATGGCAACCGTCAGTTAGCTCAGCATGCTAACAGAGTATTGTCTAGATGTTTCCTTGACTACTGGCAGAAGTTAATACCTAACTACATGTCTCTATTGACTGGCTGATTGTAGTAATCAGCTGCACAGGAAGCTGAATGTGAAACGTCGAACAGATAGACAACTATAACTAAGTAGGTTAACGCAGCTAGGCTAACGTCAGCTAACAACCGGTGAAAAGAAGGTGTGCCGGTTGTCACCGAGGCTTTGATGCTTTGTGTGTCCGCTGCTCAGTCTGACAGCTCTCAGCGTCACGTTTCACTCGATGACTTGACAGTAACGTTATATAACGCACTTGGTTATTATGCACACACGTGGTGATGATAGTTAGTTGCTGCGTAGCTCATGTCAGGGCAGCTGCCAACAATGCATTTGTTGCAGATGCCAGTTTATTAGGTACACCTAGCTAACTGTAACGCAATCAATCCTACCATCATGGTGGTTCTAATGTTAAGTGTTTGTTTAAACTATTTTTAATATTTTGAGATAAGATATACTTTTATTGTCCCCGTGGGGAATTTTTTCCTGGACTCCTTCCAACTGTAGTTACAAGCACTAAATGAAAACAACATCAACAACAATAATAGACACAAGACAGGGAAACAGTTCCACAGAAACAGATGTTTCAACACATACACAGTCCACGTACATAATGGCACATACTATCACACACACCCCATTGCGGGTATTGCACCCAGGTAGTGCACTGCACCGTCTACCGTCTAGCCCATATTGCACAGACAATAGCCCAATATTATACAGATGCAACATATTGCACTTTCCCAATTTAACATATTGCACTGTCTAACCATATTGTACTGTCATTATGATAGCTTTATGTTTTGTCAACCCCGTTTGCAATCAACGAATGTAGACTCAATATTAGAAACATCCCTCAGTGTAACACAATACAATTTAACATCGTCACAAACTACGGCCTCCAAAATGACTATAATTTTAAATCAACACCTCTAAAAATTTCAACCAAAGCTGAACATTATAACCTCCATGAAGGGAGCGTTCAATGCTGGGCTGTTGCATTAGACTACTTTAGTGTACAGTTTAAATTGCATAATTGTGCATTTTTATTGTGATTTTTCTTTCTTTCTCTAATTGTTATCATTGTGGCATATTCAGGCAGTTATAGAAAGGAAATATCTCAACTGGTGTCTTATTGTTAATTTATGTGTTATCTGGTGTCACATCTCAGATTATTTGTTTTTGTTTACCCACTCAGATTCAGAGAGTTTCACACTGAGCAGGCAACCATGGCTAACCAATCAATGGAAATCATAACAAAGGCCTTGGAGTATTCGGCCAAGCTGGCGGAGGAGAAGGTGGATGCACAGTTGACCAAACTGAATGAAATGGATGAAGATGATTTGGAAAGACTGAAGGAGAGGCGATTAGAGGCGCTTAAAAATGCCCAGAAACAGAAGCAGGTATGTGGGATGTTTTCTTTTAACTGTTTTATACGCAGATTAAAGTATCTGGGCCATTTAGTAAGTAAGGGATAATCTACAGCGAGCCGGTCATTGTTGTGAAAGAATCCCCTTCAGGGCGATGAGAGTCGGGGTGCGGCATCACTAGCTGTACATTAACCTGCTTATTACACTGCTACTTACTTAAGAAATCAATAATTTGACACAAAAACGGTCCGCCAGAGTCCGACATCAGAACTGTGCCCATAGCAACGGTCTGCTATACATAGCAACGGTCTGCTATAAAGAAATTACAGAACGCTGTTATCGACCAGAATCAAATATTGGACACAGCCGTGTAATAAATACACTTGTTACAGCTAGTGCAACATTTATATCACAACATCAGCAACCACTGCAAAAAAATATTTAACATATCCATGACACTGTTTAAAAAGACTCTATGTAAGAATCAGAAATTGCTTGTTAACAGCGACACCTTTAAGTCAACAAAAGTCAGCGTCCTGTTGCTCGCACTTGTGCTTGCTCTACATGGACATGAATGGGTATCAGTTAAAACAGTGAGGCGACACATGTCAGCTAAAACCACAATATCACTCTATATTTCAGCTGCTTGGCAGTAATGTTAGCTGACCAGACAAAGGTCTCACCATGAATCAATGCTGATCCTAGTGTTTGCTTTTCGTGCTTCAGTCTCCCGACCGCGGTCAGAGTGAGACGTCGTCACCCGGTCAATGACGATAACGTTATTTGCTGCGGAGCCCCGTCACTTCACAAAACACGGGAAACCTCTGTTGGTCTAGAGGAGCTGCAGCATTTATTTCTGCACAAACGTCCACTGTACATTCACTAGATATTCTCAGAGCTAAACTAACTCTTCTGCAGTGTGGAGTGTGCGCGTGAGAGGTGGAGCGAGAGAGTGAGAACGAGCGCGGCGTGTGAGTGAAGGCAAGCAGGCAGGCAGAGGAGAAGAGTACAGCATCGATTCTGGCCCTGGAGACGAAGGCTACGGTCTCCCATGTGTCTTCTGACCACAGTCGGGGGGCTAAAGCAGGAAGAGTTAATACTGTTTAACAGACGGGCTTCACTAGATAAAACTTTGAGGTTTTGGTGCTTCCGTGTAGTTTGTGTTGGAGTCTGAGTCTGAACAGCATAGCCACACGCGAGCCCGCATTGGACACCGACCTGCAATGATTTATTCATGTAAGAAGTTACAAACAGTTCCTTTTTAAATGGTATACATCTCTCTCGAAGCCATATTATTAGATGGTGGTTTTTCAGCCTTATATTTTTCGTTCTTATTCACATATTCAGAGCTCTTTTAGAAATCATTAGACTAACAACAAATAAATGTTTTTTAATGAAAACCTGTTTTGTGATGGGAAGTTTTGGAAAAGTAATTAAATTTTACATAAGGACCATGGTGGGAACCCTGGGGTGATTTATAGTCTTGCTCTGGAGTTTGCTTATACATCAAGAGTACAAGTGTGGATCTTTCATGGGAAAAACGGTTTTAACACACATCCCAAATCAGCCAGTAAAAGAGACTGCGTGTTTTCATGGTGCTTGAATGTAAAAGCCAGTTTTTCTACGTTTTGAGATGCATTGTACTGCTTCTCACCCTAGTTCTCTGTTTTTAAGGAGTGGCTGTCTAAAGGCCATGGAGAGTACAGAGAAATCCCAAGTGAGAAAGACTTTTTCGGCGAAGTCAAAGAAAGCAAGAACGTTGTCTGCCACTTCTACAAAAATTCCACCTTCAGGTAAGTCAATAGCTAGTATTTATTTAGATCAATAAAGAGACAGTGCAACAGGTGTACATTTGAGAAATTTCCTCTAGTGTTAAAAAAAATTGTCGATTAATTGAGGGTGTTGTATGTTGTACAGATTGTAAAGCTCCTTGAGGCAAATTTGTGATATTGGACTATAGGGATGGGAAAAAAATCGGTTCACCTATGTATCTCTTTTTTTTTTTTCACAATTTTTAAAATAAATTTTTTTTTAATGCCAGAATCTATATATTTGCTTCATTTGAGTCTATGCGGAGATAGAAGGAAGTTACCGCTTTTATTGTTGTAGTCTGAGTAACGTGATGTCATATCCGTTCCGTACCCGTCAACCAAAACAAACCGCAGCCAGCCGAAACGAGAAGGTAGGAAACAGCGGAGGCTCCACATGGATACAACCTTCACATTTTATGAATGCATAAACATTTCACTTCCAGTAGTCAGCGCAGTACCTTCCTAGCACTCAGCTTTTAGTTAATTGTGTTACTTTAGTATTAACATGATCAGGTTTTCTTTGATGTTAGATAGTTGTTCCAATACCAGTATGTGAAATGCGTCCGATACAGCCCAAATTCGGTATTGGGTCCGATCCGATACCATCATTTATTAACCCAGAAAAAAAATGAATTTGTTTAATCGGAAATCAATTCTTCTTCGCCGCTCCAAAATAGTAGCCTTCACTGTGCTGTTGCCCTTTATGTATCATGGCTGCCACTGGCAACTACTGTTTTAGAGCAGCGAAGAAGAAGTGATTGCATGTAGTTTGTCACGTGACAATAGCAAACACCAACAGTGTGGTGCTAGTGAAGAGTGTAACGGTAGTCAGAGCGAGGAAAATGTCAGCCATTTGGCAATATTTCACAGTGGAAATTACAGCAAGTAAAACGGCGATATGTTCAGTATGTAAGGCTTCCGTTTCAAGGGGTGGCAGTACCCTAGTAGGGTGTGTGAATAATGCACCCTGCAGGACAAATTAGCACACAGGCTGTCCACTGAGGAGACAGCTAAGAGAATACAGAATTGTTATTTATTCCTAGCTTCATTTATTTATGTTTTTTGTAAACAACAAACTGGATAATAAAAGAAAGTTCTATTGCATTCATTCTCTGTATGTATTTGTTCATGTTTTACAAAGGGTTTACCCTGAGCCAGGCCACACAGCAAACATAGTAATCAAATCACATCCATACATGGTCAGTAGTAAACAGCTGTTAAATAATGATAATAATAACAACTATATATACTGTATGTTTTATCATGCTAGTATCGGATCGGTACTTGGTATCGGCCGATACTGCAAGTTCAGGTATCGGAATCAGTATCGGGAAGGAAAAAATGGTATCAGAATATCTCTAATGTTAGATCTCCTCTTTGTTTTTGAATTTTAGCAAGTGGAGTACATTGTCATCAGGCTGCTCAACTTGTCATTCTGTCCTCTGCCCCCTACATATAGATGCAAGATCCTCGACAAACACTTGGCCATCTTGGCAAAGAAGCATGTTGAGACCAAATTCATCAAGCTGAATGTGGAAAAGGCCCCGTTTCTGACAGAGAGGCTGCGGATCAAGGTTATTCCTACGCTGGCTTTGCTACTAGACGGAAAAACAAAGGACTATGTGGTGGGATTCGCTGACTTAGGAAACACAGACGAGTTTACCACAGAGATGCTTGAATGGAGACTCGGCTGTGCAGACATTATTAACTACAGGTGAGACACACAGTAGACTCCCGCCTTCACGTTTTAGGCATCATAGCTACAGAATAATAATAATGAGCTGATGAAAACAATATGCAACCTGATTTTAACATCATCCATTTTTTTTCCCCATGTTTTAGTGGTAACCTGATGGACCGTCCTACAATGACACAGCGGCCGGGCACAAAGTTCACAAAGGTGGAGAAGAAAACCATCAGAGGGCGAGCTTACGACTCAGATTCTGATTCTGGAGATGAATGAAAAGCACCGACAGTCGTCTGGTTTTCTCTCTCGGGGCTTCCTCTTTAAAAACAAAAAAAAAGTTTAGCAGACAGCCCGCTTTATTTTTTCTTCTCCCCTTCTCTCAATGACTTACCCATTTTCTACAGATTTCCATATTTTAATTTACCATACCTCAAATCAAATTGTTTTCTAAAAGCATTTTTTGTTTCAGCCTTACTTAATGAATTGTCTGCCGTGTTTTATGTTTGAATAACTAAAAAATGGCACACATGCACTTCAAGAACAAGGAAACTTGTAGAGGATTGTGCAGGTTTGTCTCTTTATTGACTAAAACCATGACGCATTGTCTTGAAGTACAGGTGTGCTCATTTAGGAAGTGCTGTTTATTTCATGTGTGTCCTTGTAACCGTCTGATTTTTAGAACAGAAATACATACATATAGAACATAATGCACGATTGCCCACATTTTTTAGCATCAGTACATTTTTACATGACATTTCCCTGTAGCAAGAGTTTGACTTGACTCAATAAATAAAATGGACAAAATGTATTAATTCATTTATTTGTGATTCTGTGATTTTGTATAGGTACTTGTGAGAGAGGGCCTTTCTCAAACCGCACCCTCTCCCTTCCCACTTCCACTCTGCTCGCGAGGAGGGTCCGCCATATTAACTGCCATCCCAAACCAATAAGCAGGGAGTGGAAGTGAGCTATATAACCCTCCAACAGTGAGCCTGCATCGATGCCGGCTTACTGGCCACGTGCAGCAGCGTTTAGTGTTCGTCATAGACCACACTCTGTGCAAATGTAGTTCTGTGTGACTACCCATACAAACGTAAACAACTCAAACTAAGATGGACATTTAATATTGTCGTACAGACGTTAACAACTTAAGGTTATATTGTATCTAAGATCAAATTTGCCCTTGTCTAGTCTAGAATACAGTAGACGTGTTAATTTGATTAAGTGTTGTACATGTATATTTACAGGGACTGTTGCAAAAATGAAGCAGCTCATAAACATCAGAGTTTAAAGTGAGGTGACGTTTACAAAAAAATAGAAATGCTACCGAAGAAGCATGGGAGTAAGTTTATTTTTTTAGTTTCTCTGTATACTTTTTTTATTCTCATTACCGTGAATCTTTGCACATCCCCTCCGCTTGATACAAAACCATGGTTACGAAACGCTACGACAGTTTCAATCGGAGAGGGAAGTTCATCTCAAAGCTCGCCGCTGTATTTATACCCTACACCTTAAAGAAGGGCGCTTCATTCAGTTGAGTGTAACTCAGGGTTGTGAAAAGAGGAGATGTCACGCGTCATCTCACATTATATCTTTTGGGGTATAACACATGCGCAGTACAATCTGGTCTGCACTTGAGTAAAGTTTAGCCAATAGCAATGCATGATGGGAGCTTCAGTGACACTGCTCACAGCTGGAAATGATTGAATGTAATTGTGGGTGGTGGTGAAACAACTCCAGAAACACTTGACAAAGACTTTGCTCTATTTGTAGTTTCACCTGCAGTGTCATTCTATCAGTTAGATAACATCATTGATTGCATCATTTCCAGTTGATATAAATACAAAGTTTGTCAATTTCTTATATACTTATTGCAAAAACAAAACAGCTAACATTGGGGCAGCCTTTAAACTTTAGAGTCTAAAGGATAAGTGGATATAGTTGAGGTGTAGATGGATGTATACAATTAGTATTTTAGTATGTAATTATGACACAGCTACAGTGCTGTAAAGAATAAATAAGTGAAAACACCTGTGTGAGTGGACCCTCGGTGCACAGCTGGAATAAGGTCTAACAATTTCCACTTGTTCTCTGACTCAAAAGAAAAGGTGAGAGTACTTGTCTCCACAAAGTACAAACGAAAAGGCAACATTCATTTCAAAAGGTTTTTAATTTATATTGAGTTTTTTACAAGTCATATCACGGGAAAAACATTACAATTTCTCAATCGTAACAGCTGTATGTATGACTGATACAGTGTAGTGGAACCAGAACAGGAAGCTATAGAGCACAAGATTTTCCATGATATTTATGAACAACTGAACTATTAAATGACATGATTGAAAGCGGAGCTAAGATTCGATCGCCTTGGGCTCTACAGGTTGGAGGAGGCGACGAACAATCAGCTCTCCTCTGCTGTTAATGTAGGTGTCACCCATGTCCTGTTCAGCAGGGAGTCCATAGGGTGTCTTCAGCGGCTGGATCCTGAATGAACCAGGAAAGAGATGACAAGAAACCGTCTCTTTAAATGTCCACACGAATAGCTTTAACAGGCATTTATTAAATGTTCTAAATTAATCTACTTCAGATTTTCTTTTGCAGAGACTTGAGGACCGTAATATTAAGCGGACATGTTACATTAATCTTACCTTACAAGGTGCTTGATGAATTTCAGTTGGCTATTGACTGCAGGTGTGTTTTTGTGAATTACAGGTGCATGTGCCTAAAGACACAACGAAGAGAGAACAGAGAGACAAATTTGAGACTGTGAGTGTTACAAGTTACAAATTTAATTTTGTGCCTCTACAGGGGACAGATGCAACATCTGCTTGATGTGATACAATCACAGCTAACAATTTGAGGTATCATCCCCCTGTGCTGCTCATCTATCTTAATGAAAGCTGTTTCTTCACTCTACAAGGCTAAAGCTTAATGCAGTGCACAATGCTTATTGAGGTGCTAATTTATGCTCGTTTTGTAGTCATAAAAAGAACTAAACATTACCTATTTACGCATAGATAGTCTTCGAAAATACATCTCGTACATTTCCCAAATCTCTTGAAGGTTGAAGCAGGTTATTTGCTTTATTTTTAAACAGTACAGGACAAACAAAGGCTTACCTTTTCGAGCCCAAGGTGTTTCACCATCTCTTTCTCCCAGTACGGTCTTCGCATCACACTTTTGACTCGTGTCACTATATGCAGTTTATGAGGTTGGTCTGGATCACCCCCATATTTCTCATGTTCTTTTGATCTCTCTTCAAAAAGCTATGAAGGAAAAACACAGGGCCTTTGAACACTGACAACCGAGCAAATGAGCTCAAGTGATGCTTTAACCATTAAGAAATGCAGAACAAAGCAGCATCATTATTATTACAATGTCTGGCTTAATTTATTAGGGTGCCCTGGGCACCCAATGAAAGTACTCATCTTAGTTATAAGTGGAACAAATTCCTTAACAAATTAGAAATTTATCAAATTACAGTATGTGCAGTTAATTGGCATATAGTGAACCTGGGACTCTTGACTTGATTCTTACCTCTTTTGGGAGTCTTGCTTTGGTGAATTTACTGCGTGCGGACACAAACCACGGGCAAGGTGACAAAGGTGTAGCTTCTGTTAGGATCTGTAAACATACACGAACAGTGGCGAGGCAAAATTAAAAGCAAAGAGTGGTAATATGGCCGAGGCTAAAAGGTCGGAGTGTTATGACATGAGACAATATACATTTGTCAACTATCAAATTTTTCTTAAATATCCTGCTCTATCTGCAAAAAGGAGAGTCTCTCCTGAATTTAATCTTTTTTCCTCTCTCTCTCTATTTTATATTGTGAACTCCAACGCTGTTATTTCAGTGTTATTGATGATACCGAAGTTGTCAACAGCACCGTGAAATTGGGTATGTGAACTTGTATAATTTGACTTTGCTGCATTTAGTCCTTCCTTGCTGTATTTTATTTATTTTATCTATTCATTTACTTATTTTGAAAGAGGGGTTATGTTCTGTTTGCATTTTTGTATGTTTATCACTTAAAAAAGCAATAGAAATCACATCAGATACTGTACTACAGTGGCTATCACTTTAATATCTCTGGGTTTATTCAGCCATTGTGGGTTGCATTATTTTTACAACAATATGATAAGTAATTCAATTTGCAGACAACAGACATTCCTGTCAGGTTATTTTTTTAATTTAATTGTTTTCCAACAGTTTCAGAGGGTCTAACCACCTGCATTTATAATTTAATGACCATGGAGAATGGCAACCTTTATCACTGAATCATTATTGTGCAACTTTCAGCATACAGTAGCAGAAGTTCTGGCAGCTAGAGTTGGAAAATATGATGAACAAAACATTGTTTTTATATGTATCTTGTCCTAATTGTTTATCACTATTTTGTAGTCATATTATTTCTTTATATTAATCTTGTCTCTAGGTGGAGGCTTCAGATAAGCCCAGTGGGTTTTTGTTGCCTCTTCCTGCACTGTATATTATTCATTTATTTTGTTGTTATGTTGTATAGTCTTAAATTGTGCAAAACAAATAAACAAATATATATTGAGATATCACTCGATTTTTGTAAAAACCCAAACAGTTGTTAACTATATTTCAAGACAAAGAAAGGCACATTTAAACACATAATACTCTCACAGTTTTGACATTGAGAGATTCAAATTTAAAAATACTAAGTGGTGTTCTTACCTTTAATGATAAAGAGCTCAAACTACGACAGACTCCTGACATGTTGTATTTCTATGTCACCAGTTACCAACCAACTACAGTCATGCACTCCAAGGTTAACGTGAACGTCTCGCCCTGCTAACCGAGAAATAACTATAATAACTAAACGTTATGAATAAAAACACAAACGTCAATATATTCTCATCATATTCACCACATTTACACGAGTAACATTAATTAAAGAGCTGAGAAACAACTACAGACTGTCACGTTATTATCATGGCAGTCTGGTCTCCTCTATGGATGTCTACACCGGAACCGGAAAAGTGGAGGAGTTACATTGAAACTGCACCGATGTGACAAATCTTCCCCGAACAAGGTTCCTAGTTATTTTGTAGCTATACATTTTTTTTGTTTAAAGGTCCCATGTTATGCTAATTTTCAGGTTCATACTTGTATTTTGTGTTTCTACTAGAACATGTTTACATGCTTTAATGCTTAAAAAAAACCCTTTATTTTGCTCATACTGTCGGCCTGAATATACCTGTATTTATCATCTGTCTGAAACACTCCGTTTTAGTGCATTTCAACGGAATTGCGTTGCTAGGCAACAGCTTGGGTCCATGTTTACTTACTGTCAGCTGATGTCATTCACATACACTGCAACAGGAAATAAACTGGGACACATTTAGAATGTTTATGTTTAAAACCATGTAATGGTCTAAATATTGAATATTTGTGACATCACAAATGGACAGAAATCCAAACAGCTTGTTTCAAATGCCCAATTTCTGAATACGGGCTGTGTGCATTTCTCTGTATATTGAGCGTTTTGATAGTTTTTAACAGTTTTTAAATAGCACTTAAACCTGCTTTATAATATAAAATACATGAAAATCTCACTTTTCACAATATGGGACCTTTAAAAAAAATAATATGCTATGTACAATTAAGAAAATGTGATTAAAATATAGGTGCTTTAGTTGTATGTTTTCTTGGTGAAACAACACCCATCTAAGCGTCGTGGACCATTATTACACCATTAAGTTTCTCCGGGACTTATTTTGGTGGCGCACCTTGTATAGCTGTCAACCTGGGAGTGAGTTTCCTGTCAGTAGATGAGCATGAACAGCCTGCTGGTTTAGTAGAAACTCTAGAGAAGACGAAGGACAGACAGAATAATGACACAGAACCACGTGTCTGGGATGGAGACATCCGCCGTGACCGTCCTGAAGAGAGCCGTGGAGCTGGACCAGAGCGACCGCTTCCAGGAGGCTCTGGTCTGCTACCAGGAGGGCATCCAGCTGCTCATGGACGTGTTGAAAGGTACACACATACACATGAGTAGAGACAGCATGATGATGAAGGCATGAACTTATTCTTGTCTCCTGTCTCTCTGCCAGCAGCTGTGAAAGATGAGTCCAAGAGAGGACACTACAGGCAGAAGATAAAGGGCTACATGGACCGAGCAGAGCAAATCAAAGTTCATGTCAACCAGATGAAAGAAGGTAATCAATACAACCACTAAAGGCTGAATGACAAAGTGGGAATTTATGTAGGAACATATGACCCATGTACATTATGACACATGATCCCCATGTGTCTACAAGCAGGTAATAATGTTAAATCTGCCTAAAGGCCCTTAACAACCCAGCTGTGCTTTAGTGGTGAACATTTCCAATATAAAAATAATAATAAAAAATAAATAAAATAAATCATGTTCTCATAAACCAATTGATTGACACAGCACATTTGAAAACAAAATAAAATAAAAAATATTGCTTATGTATTTACCCTCTCTTGAGGCCCTGAGGCAAAATCTAGTTTGACTACCTTTACTATTTCAGCTCATATTATGCCAGTTACATTAGGGATGCACCGATGTTGGTGACAATGGAGCCGATCTATTTAATTCAATTCTATGTTTATACACTATCTACATTATATACTGTAATTGTAATTCCTGTTACTTTGAAGGTTTTTCTTTGAAGTTGCTAGAGTACGATTTATTATTTTAATAATAAATAACAATTCACTAAATTTGTATCTCTGTATTTATTTGTTACATTTAGTTTTACAAAGTTAGGAAAGCAATGTTTAAGTCAAGCCTGATGTTGCCTTACACATACAAGAATGATCCTAGTCTCTTCCACACAGTGAGGCAAACAGCTCATTAATTAGACACTAGTATCGGATCGGTACTCAGTACAGGCCGATACCCAAAGCCCAGGTATCGCTATCGGGACTGAAAAAGTCAGATCGGTTCATCCCTAAATTACACAAGGGATTTTGTTGTTGCAAGCTTTAGTCTGTGCCACCTCTAACTTCTATTTCTTGTCTCTTTCTGTGTTCCCTCTCCTGTCAGACGGGAAGTACCACGAGCAGATTAGAATAGCCGAGGATGCTACTGGTTACAGCTACGAGGCTCTGTTCAAGCCATACATGAGCAGTTTACTCACAGAGGTCTGGGTACAAGACCCGTACATACGGCACACCCACCAAGTAAGAGCTCTGTGTTTTATTCCCCCTCTTTGTTTCAAGCTGGATCTGGCTTCTTTTATCTGGTTTTGTTCAAGGGCTGCAACTACTGATTATTTTTCATTATCAATCAATCTGTCAATTATCTTTTTAATTACTTGATTAATACAAAGCTGGATTAACATCCAGGCAAAACAGGCATCTGCATCAGGGGCCCCAAAATCTGCATATGTGATCATATGATTAAATCTGACTTTGCTTGGTAAGTAAATGGGAATATGCACTACTAAAGCACAATATTAACTGACATGACAAGACATGACAAGGGCCTTAAGGTGGGTCATGCTTTATTAATGTATCTTGAGATCTTAATAGGGTCAAAACAGTTGTAAGACAATCATTATTTCAGCTGATATGGTGCTTAAATGGTGTATATCCCTAAATCAATTTATGTTTAATCAGGTTACAAAAGTCATGTTAGACAGGAAGGCAATCCATCCACTCCAAAATACTAAAACAAGTGGCAATGAGGAAGGAAATACATTAAAAAGCCTGTATTGTAGTGGCTAAATCATTAAAAAGCCAACATGCTTTGACCACTGTAGGTGTTCGTCGGGGCATTCAACAAACAGACAAAGCGGATGTGGCCTCACCTGTCGACAACCAATGGAAGGCAATCACATGATCACCATAATACTACAAAATATTACAAAATTTCATGAAGAAATAACACATAAACAAGTAATTTATGTACACCATCAATGAAAAATACTCCTAGTAAAACAAACATGAGAGCCTATACAGAAAGAAGAAAAAATATATACATTTTACTTATTAAAGTAATGTCTTCACATTGTTAACTTGCATTTGGTATATGTAGTGGATAAACAACCTAAATGATTAATTGATTGAATTGTGACTGATTATCAGTCAGTTGAATAAGCATTAATCAAAAACTTGAATGCTGAATAAGGCATGAATATTATATTGTGTTAATGAGAAATAATTAGTTGAGTATATTAAATTAACTAAAGGGGAGTTTAGTTTATAGTAAACCTGGAGTGAACTCTGAAAGTTGGTTATCCTGCATCCCACAACACATAAAACAATTCAATTGAAATATTATCAAAGTTTATGGCCTTAAATGTTGAATTTTCTATTTCTTTTATTATTTTTTACAATGGCAAACACTAAATTTTAATTGCAACTTAATACTGTACCACACTGCTTTCCCGTTCTCTCCACTACAGTTGTACAACTTCCTGCGGTTCTGTGAGATGCTCATAAAAGCGCCCTGCAAGGTGAAAAAGATCCATCTCCTCACTTCACAGGATGAAGTAAGTTATTGAACTCATGAGGTCACACTAATGTGGTGAATGCGTGGCAGCCATAGCGGTCTCTTCTGTTCAGTTTGGTGCTGTTTTTGTTTCACTGCCGTTCGTCCCGTCCTGCAGGCGGATAGCAGCCAGCAGAGCAGCGCTCTGGCCGAGCTCAAAGAGAGTCTGAGTGCTGAGGGAGTGAGTCTGGATCTGCAGTACTCCTCCACTATACATGACAGGGAGATCAGGTACAGCTGCCACTGACATATGGAGGATCTTTTTTCTCTCCACTCTCTGTGATTATAGCTTTATTTTATGGCAGTTAATCCAAAATTGATTGTGTTTTTAGGTTTGACAATGGTTGGATCATCAAGATAGGAAGAGGGCTGGATATCTTCAAGAGACCTAAGGTGAGACTTCATACTAATTCATCTTCTCTATTGCTGCCATTATCAGAATTATTATCATATTATTATTTTATCTTCCAGGGCCGATTCTCTCTTGGATATTGTGACTATGACCTCAGGCAGTGCCAGGAGACCAACGTAGACATTTTTCACATTAAACACACAAAAACACTATGAGATTCATAAAGCTTAAATACATTTTTTTTAATCTTAATTGACTTACCTGCTCTCAAAACACACAGACACATCCGCTGTGTTTTGGGATTTGCCTTAACGAACACGTGCACTTGATCGGCCTAATAACAACTGTGTAACTGAGCAATTTTTATCAGGTTTTATAATATGCTTTGTGTCACACTGGTGTCTTTAATTCCAACCAACTATATGATTCTGTATGTTTTCTTCAGTCTTATGTGTAATCAAACTTTGCAAAAGACACATTTTTTTCATGTTTACATCTTTCTTTTCTTTTGAGGCTTTAAGTTGTTGTTTTTTTAACTTTTTTTTTTCAAAACTTTTTTAACCTTTCTACTGCTGTATGCTTTTTAGGATGTCATACCGCCATCTGGTGGAAAAATAAATTAAAAGTGCTTTTATAATATAAAATGTCTCTGTGTTTTATTATAACCCTGTGATAGTCTGGCGACCTGTTCAGGGTGTACCCCGCCTTCGCCCAATGTCAGCTGGGATCAGCTCCAGCCGCCTGCGACCCTGAAAAGGATAAGCGCTTTGATGGATGGATGTGTTTTATTATTCAATTTTAACGATGATACAAGCTCATGTATGCTATTCAAAATGAATGCATACATAATCATAATAATAATAATAATAATAATAGAGTGACAGGATTAATAACTAAAAAATTAAAACTATTTAATTCAATGAAGTCTGATTTTGGTGTGTACCTAACAAACTGCAGCATATTATTAAATTTAAATAGTTTATTTTGGTTGTGGTATATAGTTATTTATTAGAACATCCACATTGTACCAAGATTTTTTTCTTTTTGTCAAACTACTATTTCCAGTTTACAAAATAATCTCAACTCAAGGCCCATTTACTCACCTGCTCTGGAGCTTTTGACCATATCATATGGTCTTCATCAGCAGATTGAGTTGACTCAGTTGTTATCGAACAGTAAACTGTAGCTCAGGGGGTCCAACCGGTCGTCCTTTAACCAAAAGGTTGGCGGTTCAATCGCCGGCTCCTACTGTCTTGAGTGTTGAAGTGTCCTTGAACGAGACACTAAACCCTAGCAGCCCACTACTCCTAAATGCTTAGGGTGGGTTAAATGCAGAGGTCAAATTTAATTTTTGTATCTGTATGTGTATGATGAATATAATTAAGTTTAAGTTTTGCATTATTCTGAGCACTATTGGACTTCTCCATGTTGGCTTAAACTATTTTCAAGGTCAAGAATTAACTTAACGGATTAGTTTACTCCAGCAAATTGCAGATTCAGTCATTAAAATAGCATCCCCATTATTTCAAATTGCTTGAAATGTGCAACTCCACAAAACCTTAATGCAGCTTTATCAGGTAGGCCTCATAAATAAAAACATTATTTTTATTCTCCTTTACACAACAGCCTGCTGCTGCTGGCTCTAGGCACACTGTAAAGGGTTAAAACTGCCATGGGATAGTTGGCAGTTGACAGTGGTTTGAAAAGTATAGTTTATATTAACATATAATATGACTGATGGAGTCCTGGCATCTATGACAAGCACAGTGGCATCTAGTTAATGGTTAATATGATTCAAATATGTTATAATATCTACATAGCTTTGTATGAGCAAAGTAAATTGGTGGTGTATGTCACTTGTTCAGGGTTTCAGATATTGGTTTGCACTGATATTGAGCCCATTATGTATACATATGACATATTTTATGACAAAAATATTTCCCCCCCAAAAAAACAATAATTTCTTCCTCATTAGATTTTCATGGGAAACTGCTTGAACGAATGTAAAGCCACATGAGTTCAAACAGCACCGTGATCGGATTATCTATCGGCCTTAATCTCGATATGCACAGGCTCTGAGGGGAAGAAATTATAATCCATCAGGGAACCACATGAACCAGAGATGACCATGACCGTGACAAACGTCTGTTTTCTAAGAGCAGGGAGGACAAAAGGCTGCAGTAGGAGCAGTTTGTGCTGTAAATGTCCAGCATGTGCAGAGAGCGTTCATACACAGCAGCTGTAATAAAATAAGATAAGTTTAAATAGGCTACATATGGTCCCTTATGTGTAGATTACAGGCAATAAATCCACAAATAAAACCAGACTCTTATGTCACTGTGGTCTGTTAACATGCGGTTGGTTGCATGTAATCCAGATGTCACCGGCTGGGTTTATATTCGGGTGGAAGAGATAAGGATTTGTGTGATGAGGAGCCTCATCAGAGGAGCTGCTCAGACACACACACAAAAAAATATGGAAGCAAAAGGTTTGCTTTCCTCTTCCTGCTGCCCTCCCTCTCGCTGATCGTAGCCCAGTGGCCTAGATAGTGCTCCCATCTCTGAATACTATCCTGTGTGTGAATGTGCACAAAGTGGGATTCAATGTTGACTTAAAAACACTTTTCTTTTACCAGTGTTACTGAAAGAGTAAATTTTTTTGTTGTTTTAAGGTTATGTTTTTGACAGTTTACAATGGAGATATAGTGGAAATGTGCAACAAAGGTTAATATTATGCATGCAAAAGTACTTGAGCAGTGATTTGTGGGCATTCATCTATTTATAAAACACACACATCTCTCTATGTAGAATGCCAGAAATGTCCGGTACATTTGGATTTGAACTCTCACCAGGGATTGGAGATGGTAAATTCCTGGTTGGTGTATTATTTGTTTTAATTTTTAACTTTCTTAGACACACATTCACACATACATAGACTCCCTCTGTGATCACCCAGGGGTGTAAGCAACCCGGTGTAATGTGTAAACAGTCCTGTGAGCCGTAATGCCTCTATGCCTGCCCTCTTTCCAACTGGAGCTTTATTTTTTTTTCCCTCTACTCTCATTTCTGGGCCTAAAATCAGGTTAGCGTTTTATAAGGAGCTTAGCACAGAGGGCCACAGTGTGCCACTAATGTAATAGAGTATCTCTCTCTCTCTCTCTCTCTCTCTCTCTCTCTCTCTCTCTCTCTCTCTTGCTCTCTCTCTCTCTTAGTCTCTTCTGTCCTCTTTTCTCTTTGTGCATTTGCTTACCCTGTCATGGAGTGTCCCTCTCTCTGCCTGTTTTTCTCTGTCCTTCCTCTTCCCTCACTCCCTTCTTCCCTCTGCATCTCCCTCCGCCTGCAGATGTGGACGACGCAAGCCTGAGGTTTAAACATCAGGACAGTGACAGAGCCTGAGACGAGGCAACTCGGCCCAGAGAGGACAAGAAGCAGAGGTGCTGCTATTACACGTTGTGGGTGAGTTCACTCATTTTTTGCACAGACCGGTGTTTGAATGTGTGTGTTTTAACATTGAGAAGGAGATGTACTTTCCCTGTGAATGCAGCACCTGGCATGGGGAGGTTTGTGATTAAGCTGCTGTTGTGGATTATGGTGCTGTGGAATCTCACAAGGACTCTCTGCAATGTCAATAATCCACTGGATTATCATCAGTTTCTGTTGGGGCTATAGCTTGACTCACTGCATGGCAAAACTCTGAGGTATACAGCCTGATTCATTTAGTTTCATTCTGGTGGAAATCCACACACAAGTGGAAAGGTATCTGTAGGGCAAGAGGTTCACATGTTGTGTATAAGTCACAAGCAACTTTTTTGTGAGTGATCAAGGACATTCACACCCTTATATCCTTTTCAATCAGGTGTGATTTGTATTCCGAGAGCAGGCTGGGCGATATGAGAGGTGCAGAATGGACTTTGCATGTTTATTCATAACCTGCCATATCCTGTCTTATCAGCCACACATGTCGTATACTAGGATCACACTCTTCTAACACTTTCTCGGCTACACAGCTGTATGATTCACAAAAAAATGTTGTATCTCAGTTAGTGCACTAGCTGTGGGGCAGAGTCTGTAAAACAAAGGAAACAAGCACCTTGCACTCAATCTTGTCACATCAAGCCAATCTTGGCTCGTGTTACATAAGTAAATCTGTCTGAGAGCAAGACTTTAGCTTTTGCTTTGTGCACAAAACATTACCCAGGCTGCACTGCTTTGTGACAGCGTGATATTTATGCATCCTCCTCCTCTGTAACCTAAATGTTTTTTTCTTTATGAAGCTGCATTTAATGTTCTTTCTGATGTATATGGTCCTCTTGTAAAGGCCTCTTTGATTATATATAGTTGATCATAAGAACAGAGTTGCCTCAGAACGCCCTGCCTAGCTACAGTAAATGTCCTGATAATACCAATAAACCTTTGAACCTCAAGTCCAGAGTCACATCTTCAGGCTATCATACGAGTGCGCTAAGTGCATAGAACAGAGAACAAGCCACAGGAGTATTCACGCCACGTTAAACACTCTCCAGCATGTGACAACAGCCTCTAACAAGTGTATGCCTGAGGTTTTTGTTGTGTCTTTACACACTTTCCTGTCGTCTGTCTTCTCTCAGCGATCAGACCCGATGGAGTATTTCTCTGGAGATAAAGGAGAAAGCACTGAGGACATTCCAGGTGAGATTATCTGTCATGTAGTTTTACATAATGAGTGTTATGGTGAAAAAAAAGCAAGTCTAGACGCACGACTAGCACAAACTGAGGACCATTTACTGTCAATGACATTCGTCCGATTCAACAATTAAAACAGAGAATATAAAGGGTGTAGAGAGGAGACTACTCCTCTGAGTGTGTGTGTGTGTGTGTGTGAGCTGCTGTGACCTGGATCTGTCTCCATCTCAATCTCTGTCAGGACGTAAAAAGTCCAAACTCAAGGTTCTGAAAAGTCGTTTCTTCGGGAGGAGTAAGAGAGGAGGTGGAGAGGGAGACGCCAAACTCAGCCAGTCATCCAGCGACATCACTGCAGGAAAGGGACTCGGATCCGATGAAGATTTGGCGTGAGTGTCTACATGATATTTACAGCTCAATTTCTGCTATGATTCCTAGTCTATGCCTTCATTCCTCTTCTGTTCTCCCTCTCCCGCTACCACAGATGCTCCCAGGGGATGATGGGATCACGGGCATTGTCCCATGAAAGCATCTTTCTGGCTGATGATGTCCTGACAGACGCCGAACCAGCCAGGGTCTTATCCCAGGAGAACGTCCACAGCAAAATCAAAGCTCTGCAGGTAAACCCTTTTGTTTAAGGCATGTTATTGGCTTTTATGAATGTAGTTCTGTTTAAAAACACCTGTGCCTCTGGTATTACAGATTAAGCTGCAGCGGCAGAAGATGCATTTGGGGCCGCCGCCTCTGGTTCTGCCACTCAGACGTCCAGAGGATCTGGGGAGCCGCTCCGAGGATGACGGTCTTCCCCACAGTCCCCCTGAGATCTTAGGAGCCCTCAGCAAGGTGATTTATGATCCCAGTTAAGTGACACATGGTCACTTATCTGCTTATGTGATCAGTTCACATTCAGTTTAGGAGTATTTGAAGATACGTTATGATTTTGAGAATCTTCTATTCTTTACTTTTCACCAACCATTTTGGCTCAACTCCATTCAAATGCAACACCGTTGTCACCAGGAGTCATATAGACATTTGAGTTCAGCAGGGACAGGAAGTAAAGAGCAGGAACAATAGCATGCTCTCAAGGTGTTGCAACATTCATGCAAACATCTTGCCCATGCCTGCTCAGCAGTGCAGTATGTGCAATACTTGAGTGGATGTGTCCATGTGTGTTTCTTTGTGTGGATTTCTGTTCTTCTATGTATGCAGTTATGCAAACGCAACACCCTGCAAGGAGAGCATTCTGTGGACAATTGTGGACATTTTGCCAAAATTGTTACGGGTTCAAGTCTGAGATTAGAATTGCCATTTGGTTGAGTTTAAGGTAATGGCTGAAGATGCTACTGATAACATTGATAACGTTCAGCCACTAGATGTCTCATTCTCCAATCCCTGTTCCATTGCATTTACTTCAGTTGTCGCGAGGCACTTACCGCCAATCTCAGCCATTTATCTATTTTTTCCACACTAACTGACGACCCAGAGATATCACATGATACCAACATCGTTTTACTATTGGCTCACAACCCTTGTTAGAAGTGGGAACTGAACGTCAGATATCTTCCACAGAGATAAACAAAACATTAATTTTGGACCCGCCAACATTTTTTAAATGATTAATTCACAATCATAATCATTTTAAAAATTTTCAGGAAAAGCCATACTTTTATTCAACACCTTTCTAAAAGCTCTGTGGATGTATTATTTAAAAATCGACAAATCGACAAATCCCATGAAAAGGCCCAAACCAACAATGCTTCAGTCCGTCTCTACTGCCTGACTTCCCTACCCTGTCTGAGACACTCAGCCCCAACCAAGCTCATTTATTCCTTCTTAAATACCTTAAAAAATAGGTCACAAATATACAGTAGTTTATTTTTTTTAAAGGCACAGTAATCCCTAAACAGCTGTTCACTGCGTTTATTTTTTTAGCAAACATTGCTAAATTGTAAATAGTGCATTTGTCTGGGACTATTTTCAGACACAGATTAATCTAGTGAGCATTTACTGCCGCAAAAAAACTAGAGTACTCATGTTCATTGTAATGAAGGAACATGTCACACAGTGTTTTTAATAGCTTTTGGCCTTTTCAGGGGATTTGTTTACTATAAGAACAATGTAGAATATAGCCAACCTTGAAGGGGATATATGATGGAAAACTCACTTTTTCAGTGCTCGTACACGTACATTTGGGTATCTAGAGTGTCTAACAACCCACAAACTGTAACGTAAGACAACCCAGTCAGTTTTTTTATGGGCTTCCTAGATCAGAAAACATATGATTCAACAAGCCATTCAGGTTTGGCTCTAATTCCTATGTCACATGCAAGCTCATTAGATTATACCTCCCACAGCTTGAGAACTACCTTTACAAAGGTGCATCATATTTTTCTCTCAAGCCAATCAGAGCAGACTGGGATTTTTCAGGAGGGGTCTTAAAGAGACAGGCGCTAAAAAGGAGAGGGTGAATACAGGTATATTCAGGCAGACAGTATGAGAAAAATGTAATGTTTTTGAACATTAAAGCATGTAAACATGTTCTAGTAGAAACCTAAAATACAAGTGTGAACCTGAAAATGAGCATGATATGTCCCCTTTAGTATTCAGTGTCAGGGATGTAGGAGATGGGCAGCTTAGTGTTAGGTATTAGGAAATAAATATAATCCATAAGTATCGTAATAATACAGAAATGATAACAAATTTTAGGTGTCTTCATGTTCACCCTGTATTTGCAGTGTTACATTATGAGTTTCCTTTCTTTTCAGACCACGTCCCAGCCATCCTCTCGTCCACTCTCACCCATCCCCAAACCAGCACCTACCAAATCGCCCCTCCCTTTGCCTCTTACCGTCTCCTCCAATTCCTCTTCTTCTGCTGTTGAGCCCCCGTTGGACTTCAGCTCTCCGGCCCAGTTCACCCCCTGCCTCGATACGTCTGCTGCACGCCACCGGATGGCTGTCAAGCCCAGAAAACAGAGGGCCAGCACCAAGAAGACACTCACTTCAGTGAGTCCACACATTTGTTTCATCTTATATATTGTTTACGAAGACAAACATAATGCATTATGCATACATTGCATATATTATGCACTTCCCTGAACTTCTTTCTATCTCTTTTTGTTTTTCGCAGAATGACTCTAAGTCTGACTCACACACCCTAAACAACATCAACCACCCCGAGTCTGTGAGAGAAGAAGAGCAGCGGCTTAGTTCTCAAGAGGAGGTGACACTGGAAATAGAACAAGGAGGGGCTTTCGTTCCTATTACATCTCAGCATCTTCCTTCAAAATCCCCAGAGGGGGCACCAATCACATCATCCAGCCTCACTGTTTCCCAACAGGACCAAGCTCTTCCTTGGAGTGTGCCCTCTGCACCCTCCCAGGTACTTAGAGTTAAGCCTCACAGACCAGCGGACGTAACGCCCAGTGAACGGCCACACTCATCCTATATACACTCAGAACTGAAGGACAACAGAGACAGGGATCCTGAGATACAAGTAATGTCCCATGACAAGAGAAATACTCTGAACAAGGCTGGAATGTCGGAGGAGACTTCAGTCTCCACTAACTTCACGTCTTCCTTTGTTCACCAGCAGATTCAAGGTGAGACAGGAAGCACAAGAGGAATAAAGAGACCCACCACAGGGTCTGGGTCCTTCCATTTATCCATCGCCAAGAACCGGGATGCAGGAAGGCCCCGATCGGGCAGTTTTGTGGGAGTGCCGGAACCCACTGAATCCAGGCACAAGACAGGAACGGAGGATAAACCCTTTTCAAGCATGAGGGAAAAGGAAGAACTGAGAGGGGCGCCCTTTGCTGTGGGAAGACTTAGGCAAGAGGGAGCTCCACACAAAAGCTCAGTTCCCTGGGAGAGAAGGGACAGCCTCAAAAAGGTGGAATCAGTGACACCATGTCAAAATGTGACCACAGATACAGGTGGTGAGACAGAGGTAGTGGAGTTGGAGAGCAGTCAGGAGATGGTGGAGGAGGCGGCGGAAGCACAGGAGGTCGAGGAGGATGAAGGAAAGACGGCGTTTGGCGTTAAACTGCGCTCCACATCCCTGGCGACGAAATTTCGCTCTGATGCCGCTTCTAATCATAACTCAAAGCCACCGGAGTGTGAGGAGCAATGTGACAAACTAAAAAGACAGGAAATAAGAGACCTTCGACCATCAGGTGAGAAATATTATTAATTTCACCACAAAATGTTTAATCTCAGGTAAAATATATCTTTTCTTACTCCATCCATACTGTCCTCCTATCCTTATTCAGTTCCATATAGGGTTAAACATTTCTCACATGCACACTGCACATAGTAAATAACCACTCTACAGTGATAAGATTTGTACTGATCACAGGGGACCTTTGTACTTTAAAGCACCACTCAGGCTAACTTTAACAGTGCTGCCAAGTGTGTCTAACTGAACTGTGTCACTCCTCAGATCCAGCCCCGTCTGGCTTCTCCCTTCCAGTGAAGCATAACCCGCCATCTACTGGCAATCCTCCCATCATGGTGACAGAAGAGCAAACAACCTCCACAGACCTCAAAGAAGTTGAATCTGCCGTCGCAGCGCCCCAGGAGCCCCAGCCCGCCCCCCAGGCGGCCTCTTCCGAGGTGTCCTGGATGAGCATGGCAATGGAAAAGACCAGAAGCCTCCAGCAGCTTTTTACTAGTAGATTTCCGAGAGATTTTACAGGCGTGCAGACAGCGGCTCGACCACAAGCGCAAGAGACACCGACTGGACCCCAAGTGCAGACACAGACTGTAAAAATGCAACAAAGTACAACACCACTGGAGGCTGCAAATCAACCGCCAACTGATGCAGTCAAAGCAGAAGCAGTGCAGAGTAGAAGCCCAGCACAGACTGTCAAACCGTCACTACTGGCAGGGCAACAGAAGACGTCTCCTGTTCTGTCAAACACCTCCAGAGAACCACAAACATTAAAACAAACCAGTGAACCTCAGTCTGCCTCACAGTCTCATCATGTGCAGACAAATCCATGGACAACCCAGTCTCCCTTGCACTCCTCTACACAAACAGAGACCTCATCTCAGTTTGCACAAGGGAGTGCCACACAGTCTCTTGCACAATTTTACCTTTCCTCGGGCCAGCAGCAGCAGCAGCAGCAGCAGCCGCAGCAGCAGCAGCAGCAGCCGCCGCAGCAGCAGCAGCAACAGCAGCAGCAGCAACAGCAACAGCAGCAGCAGCAGCAGCAGCCGCCACAGCAGCAACAACAGCAACAGCAGCAGCAGCAGCAACAGCAACAGCAGCAGCAGCAGCAACAGCAGCAACAGCAACAGCAACAACCTCCCTGGAGCAATCGAGGTCTTCACCCCACCAACCAGCTCAAATCAACATCCTCAGTTTCCACCACCTCGTCAGCTTCTGCACCTTCTCCATCAGTTTCTGCTCCGGGAAGAGGGGAAAGAGAAGCCGCCGTGCAGGAAAAAGAGGGTGCGTCGCTGCCAGGAAGACGGGCAGTTTGGGCCGGGTCAGTGAGCGAGAGGGCGGCGTTTTTGGAGAAACGGGCAGAGTGGACCACTCCACCTGGAACCAAGGGGGTTTGTGGTACTTCTTTGTAACTGTGTCCTCCATACTGCGTTAGGGTGACCAGATCCCAACAAACTAAATGTGGGACAAAGAGTATGTTTGTGTGGGACAATGTGGGACACGTTACCAAGGCCGAGAGGTAGTTTACAATTTTGATATAATGTCTATCTAACTTAAATACATTACATTTCTATTCTGCCCCTTATCTTGTAACATCTCTATGCTTTGCCCAAATGCTCACAGATTGGCACATCTCTTTTTGAGCCGCACCGTGTGAAATTGAAAAATAACTGGCAAATTTAACAATTGTTTTAGCTGCTCTTCCTTTTCTTTGCGGAAGTTTCCATCATATTCCGCCTAAATCTGCATAGTTTGTGACTTTACGATGATTTGCAATTTTCTCCGTTGGGCATAGCGTAGCAAGATGGTGACAGGTTAACCTGCACTTGACCCACATGTGCGCAGTTTGACAGCAAACACAGATTCCATGCTTTCTTCACAGCCATTGGATAAAAGAAATATATTAAAAAAGCGTCTGTCCTTTTGAAAACTAGAGCCAATGAAAATGTGGGACATCGTCTCAATATGTGGGACGTTGGACAAGGGATAAAAATGCTGTGCAGTCCCTCGTAAAGTGGAACACCTGGTCACCCTATACCGTGTTTGATTGTAAATCAATTCAAGGATAAGTAGTAGAAGAAGTAGTAAAGTAAAAAAGAGTGCAATAGTCTAACAATACTGTCTGACCTCCATACCCTGTCTAAGGCCATGAACATAATTTCATGTTTTAAAAAGGCTCAGTAATCTCCTAAAACAGCTGGGTACTGTAGTTTTTACCAAACATTACTCAAACAGAAAGTAAATAGTGCATTTCTGGAGACTATTTTTAGACGTTGCTTTGGTGCGCAAGTGAGCATTTACAGTAGTTGACTCCAAATAAACTACAGTGCCTTTGTTCATCCTAAAGAAATAATATGTCAGCCATTGCAATGCTGTGGCAATAATGGAGGTCTATGGCGCAGAGTAATAAGTTGCATCAGACAATTCCTGTTAGTAGGATCAATTCCTTGTTGGTCTTGGTCTTTCATGACATTTGGTAACAATTAATGAAATATAGAATATCACTAGATTTATTCTTTAAACTACTATTGTTGCAGATTATCTAACTCACAGTTTTTTTCTCAGGTGGAGTGGAAGAAAGCTCAAACAGAGGAGCAGACATCAGGTGAATCCCCTGCCCCAGTCAAACCCACGCCCCTGAGCAAAGACATAAAACCAGAGGGAAGACAAGGTGTAAAGCTTGCAGGTGTGTTGAAACACATTACTATATAAATACTTCATTTAGTATGCAGTACCTCCATGTGCAGCAACATGACACAGTTTTTGTCTTTCAGAGTCAAGTCCCGCCAAAGATCCAGAAAGGCCTCGTGAGGATAAATGGCTGCGGAAAAATGTGGCTTCGTCTTCATCGCCCTCGTCGTCACCCACAATACCATCAGCGTTGCAGTCCATGACTGACAGCAGCCAGCCGTCCTGGATGGAGCTGGCAAAAAGGAAGTCAATGGCCTGGAGTGATAAGTCCATGGACTGAGAGGGGAAACACACAGACAGATATTGTCCTAGACACACGACAGTATGAACAGACCTGCAGATAAATGATGTTGAATTTTTGTTGAGTCAGAAAGATGTTGATTCAGCTCTGTTGAGGCTGTTGTGTTTGTGTATGCAATTTTATTCAATTAAGTGTTAATGTTATATTGAAACACAGACAGAGAGTATATATTGAAAAGTTTATTATAATCCCTCTCCACCACAAGCACTCCAAGATAAATGGTATTTCTGAATAATGTTTTATGTGATTCAGCGTGTCACTGCTGTTAATAGTTTGTGTTAAATAATAAAATTTATAATGTTGATTTTTTTGTGTCATTTGTCAAGTGTGTTAATGTAAAGTGGCTTCCTCAACGACATCACAATTCACATCAAAACTCTTCATATATGGCTAAAAATGTTTTTACTAAAATAACTTTTGAACTAGTTGTGATGAGGCATTACAGAGTGAATATGGAACATTTCCTAATATAATTGTAGTATTTCTTCAAGACCTTATAGTGTGGGTCAAGATTGAAGTAAGTGCAAGGACATTGGAGTCCCATAAACTTGCCACTAATGTGGACATGCACTTGCTCACTATCTTGGCCTACAGCCCCTCCTGCAGGCCTGATCTTGACCCTGTCCAGAGCTGCACATCATCACTGTGAGAAGCGATCATTACTGGTCCTCTTGTCTGAAACTATAAGGTCTTTAAATGGTAGGTTACATTGCATACTATTAATATAGTCTTTGTTTTGAAACCAGAGCATGCATTGAACACATGCTACCAATACTTAATTGTCTGGGTGCAAAGTCACACAAAAGAATCTTATTAAGACATTTGCATTGCTGCAACTACATGCATGAAATTAGCTTTGCACAGAATCATTCTTATACATTTAGATTAGGATGGATAATATTAAAATACATTGAGTGCCGAGTAAAATAGAAACCTACATTGTGATTAAAGGCTAACAGTTCTGTTAAAACTGTCTTTGTGTGTGTCAGAGGGTGCTGTTTCTACTCTTAGGTAGTTTTTGAGGCTGCATTGTTGTTGTTGATGGCATTATATTGTAAACATGTGGTGCAATGACAACAATATTGTGTTTATCCTGCATATAATTCAAGTAGACAAAATATTAGAAACACCTTTCAGTATAATTCAGTTCAATAAAACACCACAAAGACCTGCCTCAACACCAGTGGTGGGAATATTCAGACCCCTCTTTTAGGGGTCCATTAGTGAAAGTCACAAGTCAAAGTCCTGCATGTTAATGATTTAGCTGGTCAAGTTAGAAATAATTTTAGCTACTATAATGTTGGGTAGCAAAAATAGGTACTATAGTAAATCAATACTTGGGACACCTTGTGGTAGATTATGGCCATCGTGGTGCTTGCATAAAGTTTAAATCGAAAGATTTTTAGATGCCTAAATAAGTCATTCATACAGCAAATTATGTAATATTATCTCATATATATATATATATGTATATATATATATATATACATATATATAAATAAATATCACTAAGGGTTTTTCAATCATTCTAGAAAATATATATATATATTTATTTATATATATATATTTATATTTATATATATATATTAATTTATTTTATATATATTTATTTATATATATCAATCACTAAGGGTTTTTCAATCATTCTGACAAAGTGTAATGGTTATAA
>CAKAOH010019454.1:0-46001 GCA_916701665.1 Sebastiscus tertius
GAATGAGTAGATTGTGATTTCATTGATCGATGCAGCAAAATAAACTTCAGGTATTTGTTAAAAACACACACACACAATCTGAATCTGGTCCTCCTCTTCCTGTCCTCCTGATAGATTCTCTCTATCTCCTCCTCCACTCTTCTCAGCGTTGCTCTTTCCCATCTTTCACTGTCACCTCCCTTCAGTGGTGGATGTCTTTTTAATGGTCCAGCACATTAAGACTAAACAGAACTCGCTGATTACAGACATTTGATGCGTTGGATCACTGGCCACTCCGCTGTCAAGTCTCGCTGTTTGATTTGTGACTGTGGCCAGTTGATTTAATCTAAACATGATCCCCTAATTATGAATTATGGACATGACTTGTGCTATGAGCTGCAACCATCTCTGTGTCCACAAGTGTGTGTGGGAGAAAGCACGACTGAGCCTTTTGTGTGCGAGTCTGTGTGTTTTGCACGCATCGGAAGGAATATTCAGAAGATACTGGTATCCTAGAAAACCTAAGGAATCAATTATTACCGACCATGTCATGTTAGCTTGTCGGGAAGAACGCAAAATAACGCTCCAACTTCATGCAAAATTTTGGCGAGGAAATGCTGGCGTGGCCCTTTTCAAAGGGGTCCCTTAACCTCTGACCTCAAGATATGTCAATGAAAACTCTGAGATGAACAGAGTGAAAACTGTATCTTATTAGCTAAAACAGATGTTGACAAACTGCAGAATCTGCAGTTGAAAAAAGGTCATAAATCATATCTTATCGTCAGCATATCGCGATAAGATTGTATCGTGACTCAAGTATCGTGATAATATCGTATCGTGGGGCTTCTGGTGAAACATGGTGGTCTTCCTGACAGGAGGATCCGTGCTATCTTAATGGAAATAAGTGTTTTTTAAAGGGGGATATCTTGGCAGAAATGGAATATAATATTAATAAGTTGTGTTTTCTTTATTGTATAATCACTTGAAAATATGAAACATGTTTTCGTTACCTTGTAGCTAGTTCACACTACACAACTTAAGCCCTGTTTTTCCACTCCCCGACAGTTTTTGAAGCTCCCCGACAAAATCCTCAGATCAGTGGCAAATCGGTGTTGCCTGTAACGATAGGAACTTACTGTATAAGTTGCATTTACAACACGGACCAAAGTTGTTGTTGTTGCACCTAGAGGAATAAATAGTAAAAACAGAGTGTGTAAACACATGCCAACAATAACATCAGCAATGTGTCTTGCATATGATATCACATCATTTACAGTGTATTTCTCGCGCGCGTTTTCATGACAAAACGTAGCTTGAGACCTCATCGGGGATTCCTCCCGGTGAAAGATCTTGTAGTGTGTGACCCCCTGTCAGTAGTGTGAAAACCACGACTTAAAGACTCACGATTACAAGACAGCTAGTGTAGTGTGTGAACAGTACAGCGATATGATGACTTTTTGAAAGTCGTGTAGTGTGAACTTAGCTTTAGAATGAGCTGTTTTTTATCTGCATACAGAGCGAATCCTCTTCCAAAGAGCTGGCCGCCATGTTTCTACAGCACCTCAGAACGGACAAACCTGGCTCTAAATAGGGCCGTTCGCATTTTTGCTTCAGCCACTGTAGTTCAACATGCTCGGCACACAAGAGAAGCTTCAGTTGGTTGCAATCTGCAAACTCACCCGCTAGATGCCGCCAGATCCTACACACTGCACCTTTAACCTCAAAAAAGATTTGATTAATTCACCTAATGAGCAGGGAGACTAGTCTGATACCCTCACATCATGCGCCATTCAGTTTCATTGAATAACTGCAGGCTGAATATTTGTAGCTGATGCAGGAATCATAATTTCTCTGAAATCAGCAGAGCAACCAAGAAGTACTGTATTATTATTATTACAGTGTTGGGGTGATAATAAATAAAGGACCTCTCTTGATTTTGATCGTCTTTCTGTATGTTTGCCCCCCAACAGGAACAGATGTCCAACGGCGTCCATGGTCCTGCTTCTCCTATGCCTTCTTCATCTGTTTTGTTGATCGGCTCTTACAGTCTGGACAGGGAAGCACTGAAGAAGCTGGGAATCGGGCTCACTCTGGCCGCAGCCATTTTGGCCTTCATCGTAGAGAAACTGTACTGATTGATGCATCAACTGCAAACTAGAAGAAGATCGTGAAGAAGAAGGAGAGGACAGTGACATCATTGGAGCTTAAACAGTGAGTTTAACGGTCTCCTTAGATACCCTGAAACATACTCCACATGTTCTTATTCAATTTTTAATGAACCCAAAGAAAAAAAAAAAAGGACAAAGTCAGTGACACCTACGCAGTTAAGGATTATTTGAATCTTTTGTGAGATTTCTCTTGTTTTAGTATAGTTCGAATTTTAATTAAAGGGCATAGTTTACCACTGTGCAGTCATTATACTCAATTTGCTCCAAACAAAGTGATGTCAGTGTCTACTTCTGTCATTGAAGGAGGAATGATCACATGGGCAATGACAGGTCCGCAGGCACAGACACGTTTTTTATAAAAGTCCCCCTAGTTACACTCTATTTTAATTAGACTCTATTTCAAGTACATATTCTGTTTTATATTTCTGTTTCATTCTAAGGGTTGGACATTAGGCCGTTTCAGGAAAAATGCTACGCTTTGTCTATTGTTCACTGACGGCTGCAGTCTGACATTGTCCATAAACTGGTAAATTTGTGTTTTGGATCATGTTTTTTGGGTCTACGATATGTAGCTGTTTCACAGATAAATTAAGCACAATTCAACCCATTGATGCTGATGGAAAAAAAACATATTCTGGTCTTCTCTACCAGAACAAAGTCTGGAGGATGATGAAACTGTCAGTCACTTTTCAGCTCGTTGAGCTGCAGAGTGATTCTCAGTGAATTATCCGGCATATTTTTTTTTTTTAGAAGTACTGAGCATGTAGATTTCAAAAAAAAAATGTGTGTTGCCCATCCTTGTTTTGATGGATTGAATTGTGCTTGCTTTACAGTACATGTTATTTTATCCTGTGGAAAAAAGGACCGTTTGTGTGTATAATACTCTGGTTAAAGCTCATTTGTAACTTTCATTTCAAAGTATTTATTTTTGAATTAGAGACATGGACAGTATATTTTTCAGATCTTCTCAACAAACTTCTGTTTTTGAAGTTGTTTTAATATGTCGTGCTTTTGTTTAATCAGTTTTGTTTGTTTCATTTTATGTTTTTTTTTGCATCATACGTCAAAGTCAAATGGAATTAATGTACATCTTACCTTATCTGATTAGTAATAACATAATTATTGCCAAACCAATACAATGAAGGAGAATGGAGAGGTGGCAAATGTATCCAAAACTAGCAGCTTTGCCAGAGACTTTTTCCCCTTTTTCTGTAATTCAGGTGAACTGACCGTGTAATACAAGTACTATGTTACTATGTGGGCTACTTGTGGTGTATATACATCGTCATTATTGAGGCAGATGTTTTTGTTTTTCTTGAAAACAGTTTAATAAAAGGAAAAAATGCAGTTTATCATGTGTGAAATGACTTGTTGATTGACTGTTTCATTAAATTATTAACTGCTGAAATGCTTACTATTAAATAAGTCCTATAGAATTAATACGGCAGAGTCCCACGTCTCTTTACGGCGCTCAGCATCGCTCAGTTGTTGTCATGCATAGAGTCTGTTTGTGTTTCCCCTCTAATGTCTTTTCTGTTTTGAGGTACAACAGTCCCAACATGCGCTCTGGAATTTCCGACAGTTAATAATGCATGCCCCAATTTATGTGTCGCATTGCACTGGCACGTGTCTCTGTCTGTGCATTTTTATCTGTGTGTATGTGTGTGTACACATGCCCTGCATATATTCCTAGTCACAAGTGTCTCTTTCAGCTTGTTTGTGAGCTTGTTTTTGTGTCAGAAGGTGTGTATATGTGTGTGTCTGTACATGCCCGCGCTGTCTGATGTAGTGTGATGTAGTTTCCTCCAATGCTTAATTTAGCAGAAAGCCAGCATGCGTGCAGCGGTGTGGTTCAGGAGTGACAGGACTCATCAGTCTCTCATTCAGAAAGCCCTGTTATTAGACATACCGCTGTTTGTAGCCTACAAACACACACACACACACACACACTTTGTATTATCTAAGCATATGATGCATGTCACATATTCTGTTGACACACAGATACATGCATGTACCCTGGCGTTTTTTCTTTCCTAGCGGGTGCATGTCACACACACGCACACACACACACACTCGCAGCACACTGCAATTTTGTAGTATATGGGCAAATGACGTGCGTCAAGCAAACTTGCACACAAACACAGGCGGCAAAGCTTTATATTACCCGATCAAATGAAGCGTGTCTCACACATAGACACACACACACACGCTAGCTTTGTATTATGTGATCAAATGATGCGTGTAGCTATGAAGCTTGTTACATCCATCCAGCAGTGCCCCATATTATTCTGCAGCCATCCATACACTGTGACAGTTCTTTTGATGCTTTGTAAGCACATTTCCTCACTGTGTATGTCAGTTACACGGCATTGTTCTCCAATGAAATATGGATGCAACGACACCCTTTATGTTTGGGAGATCATCACTTACTATGAAATATTGAGGCGGGAACCATAGAAAGGAGATCATTATTCACTTCGCATCATTCACTTCGCTTGTTTCTAATAAAAGCAAGAGTTTCTGAATTCTTGTCTTAGTTGCAGCTGTTGTCAATTTGTCATCTGCACCGTGACGTCCTTTTTGATGCGAAACGGAGCGACTTTGGACACAAGACGAATGCATGGGAGGTTGAACGTTAATACGCTCACCGGCGTCATTTCACATCTATCATTTCATCTAATTTAATTGATTTAAGTGTTTCAACATCAGAGTGGTTTAGCTTACATAAGAACAGAGGCGATGGTACTCAAGAGAAGGGTGTTTATGTTTTGAGACAATATACTTTTAAGAGGCCGAGATGCCACATTACTGCAGAGTGCAACATAATAAAGTATGTCGGGGATAAATCATGATTTTGTTTTGAAAATTAGTCGTAGATCAAACTAAAGTCTTGTGGAATTGTATCATCTAAAGGAAATGTAAACTATTTAAAAATGTACAAACCACCATTACGCTAGTAAAGCTAAGGGAAGTCGACAGTAAGCTTGTTCTGGGGTTAGACAGCATTTGCCTTATAGCAGTCTGATTATAACAATACAGTAAACTCATGTTTCTCAAATGGGTAGCTCGAATCAAGCAATCTGATTGGTTCACAGCCGTGATATAATCTATCTATAATCGTCTAATTCTTTTACACTTTCAGTATCACTCCGCACCTGAGAAAAAAAACATCAGACTAATGTGTTGTCATGGTTGCTTAGCGGCAGGGTCAAAGGGGATCACTTCCACCAACACGGAACAGGTTACAGATACAAAGCAACAAAATTAGCTGCCAAAAACTGCTACAAAAATGGAAACATTAAAAGGTTAACATCTATGGAGGAGTGGACAGACCAGTGCCTGTCTCCAGAAAAAACATCCACCTGCTAAACAACATGCAGAGCTACGTAAAGAGGTTCCACAATGTTGCCCAGGACATGCAAGCAAGCAGGAACACAGCAGAAATACACTAACTACTGCCTCCGCAGCGCCACGATTCAGATCTGATCTGGGTCTTGACACGAGAGAGATTATGGCCGTAAGCGGATTGGCAACCGAAACTCTGGGACAGGATAAAGAAGGGCAACATCCTCGCCACGCCAAGCAACACACCTCCACCTAACAAAGAAAGGTAAACCTAGTACAAGCAGTTATTAAGTCATCCTACTGACACTATAGCAACACACAAGTACTGTAAATAAAGAGGCAAATAATGAAATGAATCAATGAAAAAAAAGAAATATGCTAGCTGCTAGTGTACATTCCATAGCAACCGCCTTGGTGTGTACAGGCAGCTGAGGCGGGCCTATTTTGTTGTGAACATTATTGTTTATTAATAAAAGCGATTTAAATTTGGAATGTGTCTACAACTTTCTTATTGCTAGACTTGACGTCAAAAGCTTTACTTCGTTCCGGGCCGAACAACACCCCTTAGCTGTGACATGATTACAAAATACCACTTCCTGTCGTGAGCTATTACTTAAAGGTCCCATATTATGCTCATTTTCGGGTTCATACTTTTATTTTGTGTTTCTTAACATGTTTACATGCTGTAATGTTTAAAAAAAAAACTTTATTTTCCTCATACTGTCTGCCTGAATACACCTGTATTTACCCTCCGCATTTCAATGGAATTGCAACGGAATTGCGTTGATGGGCAACAGTTTGGGTCCATGCTTACTTCCTGTCAGCTGATGTTATTTACAGACACTGCAATAGGAAATAAACTGGGACACATTTAGAATATTTACATTTAAAACCGTGTAATGGTCTAAATATTGTATATTTGTGACATCACAAATGGACCGAAATCCAAACAGCTTGTTTCAAACACAATTTCTGAATACTGGCTGTGTGTATTTCTCTATATATTGAGCGTTTTGATAGTTTAACAGTATTTATAAAACACTTAAACCTGCTTTATAATATAAAAGCCCTGAAAATCTCACTTTTTACAATATGGGACCTTTAAATATACGACATCCAAGAGCAAAACTAGCTGGCCTTCTCTTTTAGTTTGGTAATTATCGTTCATACTCAGCTGATCGAAAGTTCAGGAAAACACAATTAACTTTTGATTACATTTCACAGAAGAGGAGTTCTGTTCAAATAAACGCCTTGTCAAATATTCATTAAATACACATTCATTGGTAGACCATTGACGTGATGCCAACAATTGGTATGAGTGTAGCTAACACAGAGGGTCTTGACATTAGATAACATGTAGTGGCTGACAGAGCTTCTCATTAGCCACCAACTCAGACTGTGACCTTTTCATTTCTGCCTAACGAAGTAAATTCCTCAATAACTTCTGCATCCACCACTTAGCCAATAGCACTGAAACTTCTGCTTTGTGTGTTTGTCTGGATATCTTCATATTGGAGAACACATGAATCATTCATTTTGAATAAAGTGAATGTTGTATGGAGTAAATTGAATCTTGAATATCAGAATTAATACCAAGAATTTGACATTTTTTTCAATAAAACAAATATCGTACAGTCCCCAATTTTCCAATTACACTATATATTTGGGATCTTTTAGAGTGGATGGTTTCAGGCAACTGTATTGTCGGCGGCTGGAAGCAAATAAGAAACAAAATTGTAGACAACAGGGGTTTTTATTCCAGGCTTTGGCTGATATCTCTCTTGATGAGGTTTGTTATCTGGGTGTAACACTTTTTTTTTCACGCAAGCAATCAGTAAAGTATGGAGAGAAAAACCTGACATAATTACAATGTTGATGTTTGTCAGGTTAAGCCCAATTTAGCTCAGTCAATTTACCGTGCTGTCATTCATCGCGCTTCAAAACTGTTCCATTAAAAATATCTTTTTTTTTTCTGCCAGTGTGTTTTAGCTCTGAATTTTACCAACTTCAATCTACGTGTCAGTCAAAGCAGCGGCGGCTTCTTGTGAGATTACAGAGACAATAATGTTGAAGGTGCAATTAAATTATTTACAGGATCAAAGCTTTCACATCACATTTATTTTAGCACTGACGTTAATTGACACAGGAGTCACTGACATAAAATATGAAAATACTGTGCAGTGTGTGCGTGCACATAATTGTGCATGTGTGTGTGTGTGGCTGGAGGGGAGGAGATCTACTTAGCCTCAGGGCAGACACACAGTAACAGCAGTGACTGACACCACCTTACAACTGAGGCCTGGCTGAAGCAATGCCCTGTTAATAATGTGTGTGTGTGTGTGTGTGTGTGTGTGTGTGTGTGTGTGTGTGTGTGACTGCCCTAATTAGCAGCCGCCACCTTGACCCTGCTTTGGTTTGGAGAAACCGAGAAACAGGGAAAGAAATTATCCTTCTTTTCCTTGTCTCCTTCCTTTAACAGTTATAATTTGCCCTCGACTATGACATTACTTTACAGTATACAGGGAACTTTGTGTTTGTTTTGTCTTTATACAGTTTGCATATACCATGCTCTACATGCTGCTTCAACCTTATGCAGTGAACGCACCACTGGCGTAGGCAGAAATCACAGTGAGGGTAGGTACAGAGAAGGTTAGGTGGGCTTAGCCCGTCAAAGACCAATAGAGCTATTTAATAGGTTCTGAAATGTTAACCAAAATAGGCCATTACAACTATATTTGCCTGAACGCACCACAGTTTCATCAAACAAGCCTTACATCATAATGAAACATTATGCTACAGGCACCAACAAGATGAACATCAACAGCATCACATAGCCTGGCACGGCGGCCACATGTTCACACAAAGGGGGAAACCTCCAGTGCTGAGAAATTAAACCAAGGCGGAAGTGCCAAAAACTGCATTTCTTCAAATGGCCACTTGAGGCTGGCTCCAAAAGAGAGTCAACCCCCATAGACCCTCTATGTTAAAATGCCCAACTCTACAGCAGAAATAAACACGTTTACAGCATGATACAAAAAAACGGTTTTGGTCTCTATAGCTAATATCAACATTCATGACAACTGTACAGAGGGTGAATTTTTATATAACTCGCATGATTAAATTATATTAAGGCTTAAACTTAGGCATAATTGAGGGCCCGCCTCAGCTCCACCGACGACCCACCTCTTTGCCCATTTTTGGATTAGTCGGGAGTTTGGCTGTGTGTGATGGTGACGGCTGGAGTCACCCACTTTGCGCTTCACAACAGCTCTTCAGAAACCTATGGGTGACGTCACGGAGACTATGTCCATATTTTATATAATCTATGATTCCCACACACAGTTGACAGATGCAACAGCAACATTAATCAAGTCTATGTATAGAGGTACACCGGCACCAAAATGCCCAGTAATGTTAAAAGATAACCCCTTTAACCCTGATTACATCAAGAGATGACAGAGCTTGGTGTTGAACCCTGAAATGATTTCATTATAGTCTCTTTCAAAAGAGAGCCGGAACCATGCGACAGCTTTGGGCCCGATTAAAAGCCAGAATTTCCACAATATGCAACATGCGCCTCCTACTTCTCCTTGACCTCCCCGTTAATACCTGTGCGAGCCTCCCTTTCTGTGCGCCTCCCATAATGAAAATGTTGTTTTTGAAAGGCTAAACACCAACAAATATGGATTGGACATGATTACATCTATATTTTTTCAATAAACTTGGACTTTTGGACTCACTCTGGAGTTATTGGAAATGTTTGGATAACAGGAGTCGGAAACAATCCTACACAGCACCACTGGAATCGAATTCTACAAATAGTATAATAGCCTACTTTTCACTACCGAGCATGTATGAAACCAATTATCTTCACTTCACCTGCTCCGCGAACGGTCCGCATACGTGACGTGTTGTAAGCCCCGGACTCAGTGAAGTTCGAGAGCAGAGGATATTAATGGTCGCGGTGCACCGCTGCAGAATGAATATAGGTGAAAAGCTGATAGACTAATCTTTAATTGAAACAGCTTCTTTACTGCCATTCACTGGATGATCCAGCAAAAAAAGGAAGCCTTCTGATTGGGTGGGCCCAAATGCCGAATGGCTGTAACTGGGCCCACCCACAGCTACGCGGCTGGAACATACGGTGCAATGAAGAATTCTCAAGTAATTATGAATCAGTGTTTTCCGTGAATAAAACTGTATCATATTGCATTTTTTTTTACATTTCTCATATATTTTCTGTTCCCTTCTTATCTCCACTTCTCATCTGTTGGCATGCTGACAAGCCTTTGATAAACAGAGTGTAGGGTAACATACAGCCAAAACACTTTTACAGGTGCTGGATCAAAGTAATCAAACCAATCAGACAAAAGATCCGCACACTTTATTAAAAGCTGATGAAGATCTCTGTTAAATCGAAACGTTGCACCATTAAAACAGCTGGGAGCTTTTAATACATCTTATACTGACAGACCTTTATCATTATTTCATCAAGTCCCTTGTCAGAAGAACATCTGCCTTATGTCATCTTTAGCTCAATTATGCGTACCTTGTAAATATAAGTTTATTAAATCACCAGAGCTATTTTTTTACTGCAGCAGTTAAAATATGTTTTATGCAACGGGAGTGGAAACATGTAAATTGAACTCTCATTGAACACACAGTACTATAATTACGGCAGTATATCCATGCTGTAAATTGAGGAGGCAGCTGGATAGATTGTGATTATGAAATATTTGCACTTAACCTAAAAAATTGTGGAAAAACAAAGGCTTCGAATTCCCTGCAACTAGGCTGGTAGTACAATTGGTGGATGCAAATGCAAACCCACATGGGTGTGACCAATTAATTTTTGCAATTTTGGTGACCAACATGCTTTGCTGCTTTCTGTCTCTACCTCCCACCATTTCCTCTTTTTCTTTTCCGTCTCACCCTGCCTTTCCATTTCTATAGGCTGAGGTCTGTTCACTGTGTGCTAAGCACTTCAGTGCCTTCTGGAACAGAGGGGAAAATGACTTGGCAAGCATATCCATTCCTAATCATATGTATGTGAGTGTGTGTGTACATGAGTCTTCATGCCAGCTTCGTCCAAGCATTTAGTTTGGTGGCCCTTGTGCCTGCATTCAGTGATTGCTGTGTTTTATCTACACATACACACACGCGCACACACACATAAACGGCACATACACCCCGTTGTCGCTGCAAAGCAAACTGGGAATTCACAGTCTGCCGTGCGAGGGAGAGATTGGCTCTATTGAGTGTCTTGGTGGCTTGCCAGTTCTATTTTAGTGTGTAGTCTTTGTGTGTGTGTGGTATTGTGTTTTATGCGTATGTGTGTGTGTGTGTTTGATGGGCTTATACATCTTTGACTTTGAGCGGTTAAGGGTGTTTGTATTCACCAGTGGGACGGGGGACCAAAGTCAATATTTTAGCTCTACAGCAGCATTGTTCTTGAAAGCTCTTTAATAATCACACAGAGACATGGCAGCGCTGCAATATTACTTGGTGTTAAAAGTTGTTATTAGTTTGAAGACAGTTTTAAAGACATTACTATATCTGTTTAGCTTTGGGGGAAAGGCTCGCTTTAATGTCTCGTGGCACCATTTGTGTCCGTTGTGTATTGTTTGCATAACAGAGTGAATTCAATCGTTAAAACATATGGTGCATTTGTGAAGTAATAATCCTGAAATGATGTTAGAAGTTCATGGAGGAACTGTCAGGATTCATGGACACTTAATGAAGAGCTTTTCCTGAAACTCTTCAACTACTCAAAGTCTCCTTTCAGAGGGTAAGTCACTCAGGCAGCAGAGAGAGAGATGTTGGCAGGCACACAAGTCACATTTAAGAAGTGCCAAAGAAGGAACTGTGAGAGGAAACTTCAGTCATTACCACATTGAAAGACATTTAGCAGGTTGTAGCTTAATGAACCATCTGAGTAGTTCAGCCCCAATAGTTTTCATCAAACAGCGATGGCATTGATTAGAGTACTTCAGATGGCAGCCATGACACTTTTAATGATGTTGTCATGGAAATAACTGTACATTGCATGAGACTCCTAAGGGCTGCTTTTGTTGCCATGGTGAAGTGTTCCTGTGGCGTTGTCCACACATGAAACAATGCTCATTTGCATAACTGCATTGTTAAAGTTTATTGGCAACCTTCTCAGATGTGCAAAAGAAGAGTTATTATCTCAGGCTGGGTACTCTTAACAGATCATGTTTTTTAAAAGTGCTATGTAGGGATGCCGACACTCATGATCATACTCATGCTTGTACTCTTACTGGTGCTCATGTACTTGTAAAACTACTCCGATGCAACCGCACTAGGGATGTCACTGTAAGGAAATTGTTCCCACTGGTGAATAAACTTGATATTTTACAAGAAAAGATGACGCTCAATATCGGCAGAGCGCTTACTTTGATCTTTAACGTCGCATGGCTGTGATTCTGGCCTCTTCGATCGAGCTTTCGCCGTCAACACTCCACCCTCCGCACGGTTTAGCATTGGGTTTAAATCCGAAATATTTTGCTTTTCCTCTGCTATCGTCTTGTCTGTCAACTCTCTCTCATCCCACGTGTGTGAAATCTGACTCGTGCTTAGCATTCAAAACCTTCACAACATTTAACGAAATATTCTATATCTAACGAAATATTCTGCTTCAATCCATATTTGTTGGCATTTAGCCTTTCAAAAGCAACATTTTGCTCCGGTACTTTTGCTTTGCCTTGGACTCTTACTGCATCGGGTGGCAGTGCGAAAATAGCACACTTTAAACTGCTAAGAGTATACCAGTTTTATGTTCTGTTAGAAAAGCTGTGTATGGTGTGTGAGGCCCACAGTGGCAGGCAGTGAAAAAAAATTATTTCCGACCCTGCCCTAAAAAAATCATAGCAATGAACATCTATTTAAAACTATAATGTTCCTACTCTGTGTAAGTATATCTTTTCCCTTTACTTAAATGTGTCCTAAGACTTTGACACAACCTGCTTGTAATTACAGGCACCATTCATTCACTATGTAGCCTGATAGTCAATTATGCCCCCCTCTGATATTGTGATATGACCTTGGCATAAAATCTTTAGAATGAAGGGAGAAATCAATGGGAAGTCATGTTTGGACTTCGGAAGGAGGCTGTCAGCTGATGTTTGATGGAAATATAAAGTCAGACACTCACACACACTCCACTCAGGGTAAGCAGATCCTGTAAATGATGGTGGAACTAATCTATTGGCTGCTAATTAGAAATGAGCGATAGGGAAGGAAGAGGAAGGGATGTGAACGTGAGGGGGGAGGGAATTATTATGTGAGAAAGAGCCATAAAAGTACATGCAAGAGAGAGAATAAGAGTCATGAGGGCTGAGGCCTCTGGCAGTTTCCTGCCGAGACTGACAAATGACAACCAGCACTAATTGAAGACATGTCACACTGTTTGAACCACATCACAGTCAACCATTACGGACTGAATGGGCTATTTCAGGGCTAGATGAGTCAAGTGTTGATAACTTGCATCGTGTCTCAGATTTGACTTCAAAAGCATCATGTGAAAGTGTTACAATAAAACTGATTTGATGATTGTGTTCAAATGAACTTCTACCCAACATAAAGAGAATGCATTATTATCTTCTCAAGATCCACTTTAAATCCTAAAAAAGGCTGAGTACATATTAGTCTTGCAAAGATGAACTAGACCTTGCGAGTTATGTACGTCCTTCACTAATCAGTGTTGAGAAATGACTTGTCTGCTGACACTCTTAAACAATGACTGAAAAGAGGTTAAGGTACAAGTGCATGACTACTTTTTGCTTCAGATTTATTTGAAAATGTATTTTAGTTGTTAGATGAGGAGAGACTTGACAGGTCCAGCAACCATTCCGGTTTGAAAGTGAACAGCTAAGACCGCTGACAGCCCAGCGCGTGGTGTGTTTGTCCAGTCAGGTGTGGGAAAAGTCTGTGTTTGTGTCCGAGTGAGAGAGAGAACTGTCAATCACTTATTTTGCGGCCTGCTTCAAATGAGGTCTCCCTCAAGCAAATTCATCTCTGATGCTGCCAAACCGCAAAGAGAAATTAAATTATGAGCTGGCTTTGCCAGTGTAAATAATATGAAATAGCTTTTTAAGCTCTTTTCCAAGCTATTATTATTTCCCACAAGCATAATCATTGTATTTTTATGAAGTGTCAGAGAAAGTATTGGAGACTTGGCCCAGTCTGACCAATAAAAACTAACATTACATGAAAAACGTCAACATATGACTGAAGAATTAGACTGAAACAATTCTGCACCAATTGAAAATATTTATGTGCTAACCTCAAATTTACAGCAAACCACATTTCAAAATATACTATATTTAATATCGGTATGTTTGCTTTTGCTAGAATAATCCATAGACTGTATATAAAGATGGACGACATGACAGCTCTCCAAAAGTGAAGCCCAAAAATCTTGATTGCCCCCTGGTGGCTGGCTGCAGTATAGGTCATAAATGGTGGTGTAACTTTAACTTTCCATAACCATCACCAGACTGTGTAATAGAACACGTGTCAATTTGATCATAAATGTATTTATAGAGACATTATGGTGAGTTGTTGTGTCTTTCTAGTCAAACAGCTACCATGGTGCTAACGTAGCAGCTAGGTAGCTCAAACTAACAAGCTGGGGCCGTGCTTGTCTTGGGATCGGCTCAGTCGGGTGTGTGGGCCGGACCTCGATACCGCAACTCCAGCCCATGATCACTACTGCGCAGACTCTGGCTCCAAATGACGTCAAAATCTCAAGATGGCAGCCACTGTATCCGGGATATTTTGTCTTCACTTTTGTACAGTGGGAGGAAGTGGAGACTTGTTGTCCATTTATATGAACAGTCTATGGGATAAACCAGTGCCGGCACATTTAAGTACCAAAGAGGCCTATAGAGACACATCCAGGTAGGAACATTTCCACCAGGCTACTGCAGAGCAAGCAGTGAGCCTTCATGATTACTGACAGATCAAGAACTAAACACCGCCTCTGCATCTTTTGTGTAAAACACGACTGCTCATACTCTGGTGAACATCACGCTCACTCAGACTTTCCAATCCACCCTGATCATCTTCTCTGCCTTGTTCATCATCTGTGAGAGAAAAGCAAAGCTCACTAGGTTTGTCCCCTGGCAGTGACATCATGACAAAAAGTCACTGAGTGATACATCGAGACATCTGTAGCTTATTGAGAGAAACGCAGCATGTTGCATAACAGCTCTCCAGCAGCAGGCCATCAATTCTTTCTCTCCCCCTCTTCCTCTGCTTGCACATCATCCATCTTCCTGTGTTTTTCTTTTTTTACTTTGCTACATTTTACATCTCTCTTCCTCCTTCCTCTCTCATCTGTCTCCATCTCTCCATTCCTCATTTATTGTCAGTTTTTGGCAGTATGCTTTAAGACTACGTCTGTTGCATTATATATCATTAAGACGTCTACATTTTAAAACGCCGCCTTCGATGTGAAAACGACTCGTGTCCACATTAGCTCTCACAGGTAGTTTTTAGTAGAGACCTCTGTCCAAAGTTAAACACCTGAATATCATGAAAGCGGCTTCTACTTTGCTCTCTTTTCACTTGACAACAACAAAACTGCACATCACAGCCAACATCTGGTAAAGAGTGGAACAGAAAGCCCTCCTGACCAAATCATCATTGTATGGTTGCGACGTTGTCTGACAAAATTAACAAAATACAAAAGGAAAAAAAAATATAGGTTAATGACACCAGATGTGCCGTATAATCGGCTTTATCAACGTTTAAAATGCACGATTAAATGTATATTATTATACTTTGCGCGTCCGTGAGTACGTGACGTAAATTTCGTCATCAGAGGGTGTACTCTCTGTGCAGACATACGCGTACCGGCAATTTGCTGCGCCGACCTGTCTGGAGAGTATTAACAAAACCACTCCACGTCCATGGTGTCCACAACTGTCCATGTATGCCTCCGTTTGGGAGTATACACAAGGCTTTACAGAAACAGTGAGACCCTCAGTGAGCTGCCTTAGGTCATCATTTTGCAAAAGTTCTGTTAACCCCGTACACACTGAAACACAAACAAGCCTTTTCAGATTTACACACTCTGCAGGCGCTTTTGGAAAAATAGTGTTTAAAGGCCTTTAAAGGAACACCAAGTCCGTATTTTTCATCCGAAATTCTTGCACGTTTAAAAAGAAATCTGACCTCACGTTGTGTTAATCACGTTTACACACCGACTCCGAAACTTTCGTCCGCGATTTAAGTTTTCGGAACAGTTTCGATTTTCTGCGTTTTTTCACATCCAACAAAAGCCAAAAAAGAGGGTTTGACCACTCGGAGCCACTCATCCGTGCAAACGTCATCATCCAAAATGGCATCTGATAAACTGATTCACTCCGTCTCTCAGCACAAAGCACTTTACAATAAAGAAATAAAGGAATACAGAGATGTGGGATTTAAAGATGGATTAGACATTAGTGAGTGATTGCGCTCTCGGCAGCTAAACGTTAGCTTCTTGCTGATGTCATTCATTTATTAGCCCCGTTTGAGACTAGTGCTGTCCGTTGCATCCTCGTAATTAATTCAGTTTTGTCTTGTATTACGAATTTTTTACAATGAAGAGAATAATAAAACACATCAGACTCACATAAACAATTTTTATCCGATGACGGATAAAAAAAACGCATCCAAAAAATACAAAAAATGTGAACAGCCCACCACACAAACGTGTGCACCAGGGTTGGAATTTAACTTTCTTGTCTACCTGCCACTGTAACTGGTGGATACCAAATTTTACCAGCCACTCAATAGATCACCATTGTTTTTTTGGCTGGTGAGTGAAACAAATCTTGCAGCCACTTGCATACTTTACCAGCATTTGGCTGGTGGCTGGTGCTAATTTCCAACCCTGGTGTGCACACTTTTACTGTAAAGCCCTGATAAGAGGGAGCTGTTATTTAATAGGCGCCTCTTCACCTCATAGTGTGTGTGTGTCTGAGTCGGAGAGTAGAGCTGTCACAGGTTAGAAATGACTTAATATCACAACTAATTACACACACACGAAAGCCTTTCATGCCTGTTTTGCCTTCTGCATTGGAAGATTTTCTTTTTTGTTTTCCTGAGTTGAATGTAGCTTTTGCTGACAGGTCGGCGTGGCAGCCGGGCGGTCTCTCCCGACGAGTCGCAGAACAACAATCACATGTACAGAGTTGAGAAGTGATTCACAGGGCGGCCTCGCAGCGAGAGGAGTCGGAAATAAAAATTGAACAAAAGAAGAAAAATAATAATGGCATCCAAGTGCCCTTAAGACATTTTCATCACGTTTGTGTGTCATGGGGGGTTTTCACCCCGTGGTATGTTTTTACCTCTTTTATCACTCGCTCTCTCTTCCTTGTTCATTTCCTCTTTACTTTCTTCCTCTTTTCCCTGCTCTCTCTTTTCCTCTTCCTCTCCTGGCCGCCCTTCTTCTTTCTTGACAGCTCCAGTTAATTTAATGTCAGCTCTGCCAGCTCGCCTCATCACTGTGAGACAAACAGATCGGGAGCACAGGAGAGTGTGAGAGCGAGCGAGAGAGTGAAGGAAGAGAAGAGGCACAAACAGAAAGCACAAAAAGAGAAAAAGGTAAGAATGGGAAAACAAGTCAATTAAAACAAGTGAAAACAAAAAAATTAATGAATCAATAAACGGATAACAAAGGTAAAAAGAACTGGCTGACTGGCAGAACTGATACTTAAGAGTTTGCACTCAGCTCTCCCACAATCCTTTGCTTTTTTTTTTTTTTTACAGAAGAGGCAATTACAATTTCACAGGTTGAAATTAAAATCCCCCGTGGTATGTGTGTGTGTATGTATTTCTGTGTGTGTGAGTGTGTGTACTCCATGAGATAGAGCAGGCTGTCAAAGTGATTTCAAGCTGTTTATAGCCTAAGCTCACAAAATGGATCCTCACGCAGCAAAAGGGGCAAAAGAATCTAAATCTCCTCTCCCCCCTTTCTTTAAAAAAGAAAACTAATTCCTTGAATATTAATTGCCTGGCTTGACGATCGGCTTATTTGTTTGTGATGAGGCGGCAAAAGAAAAGTACCCATAATCCCTGTCTTTTTCTCTCCCTCTCTCTCATGCTGTCAGTATTACTCTCTCTCTTTGCCCCTTCCTTTTTGCTCTCTTTAAATCTTTTTCTCCCTCTATCTTCTATCATCCTCTTTCTTGGAGCATGTTAGTCATTTGTAGATTTTTTTCTTAGGTAAAAAAGAGGAGCATCTTTGAGTTGGTGTAAGCGGTGTCATCTAATATCGAAGTTCTAGTATCTAATTTCTGGTCCCGCTTTATTTACACCCCTCAAGATTTATGGCCCATGTCAGGTTTCATTTTCAAGCCCCAGAGTGCAGCTTGATTTATTCCCATTATAATAGTATCTCCACTTTCCAGTTCCTCTCTCAGATTCCTCTCGGCGTATACTGTGTGTAGGCTACAAGCGCTATATAATCTCTCTGAGTGTTTGTATCAGTCATCAGCGTTTATAGGCTATCAACCTTTATTCATCCAGGGAAAGTCAACTGAGCACTTGGTTTTATTACAGCAACACTCTGGTTCACATTCACAGCTAGGGACTGTAGCGTGACCACTTTCAGCTGTTGTCCACCGAAAGGCCGAATGCCTGGCTCAAGGGCGGCGTGTTGCCAGATCAGATTGACAGTTTTTCCAGACCAATCACAGTTTAAAACCAGTCAAATTCAATAAAAAAAACAGCCCAAATCATAACCTTAAACCATAAAACCATTACATACACAACAGAAAACACACCATAGGCATATAAAGCTTCGTTTCTGCATCAAATAACCAAAGATAAAATGTTAAATAAATAGGCTATCGCAACCCAAAAAAGAGTGCAGTCGGACAACCAAATACACAAATTGCCATGTCAATAGGGGTGGGGGAAACAATCGATACAGCATAGTATCACGATTATTTTATGTGGCAATAATATATCGATACATGGACGTCTGAGACTTGGACCCTTGGTTTTCTTTTGTACATCTTAAAAACACATCCACAGCCATAAACAGCCCACGGAGGTGTCCTCTCACTGACAGTGCAGACACTTGCTGTAATAACATGTCCTCCTCCATGTATGTGGAGCGTGTCTGTGTACGTGTGACATATCAGACTTACTAGGGAACTCAAACCGATTCACTTATTTCCCTCCTGGCCTCCTTCCTTTTTGCTCCCGTCTCTTTACATTAAGGGAGTGGTGGTGACTTGGGACGAAAGCTTATTTTTCAGCTTGAAACATTTCCAACTTGAGCGTGTGTCTTTGCATGCCGAAGGTGAATCTACATTTCCACTTGACGTTGTTTGCATTCATGTCACCTCTGAATTTCACTTTACATTGCATCTGAATGCAAGGAACACATTCTAACAGCCCGCAGTGCAACTGCAGGGCAGCGTTCACACTTTGTTACCGTTGATGTGACAAACTAAACCTGTTTCAAGCCCTGCAATAGAGCGAACAGGTTGTTTCTCTGCATGGGCAAAAAATAAAAAAAAAAATAAAAAAAACAGAGTGGGGAAGAGCAGATAGAAATCCTGCAGCACCTGAGAGGAGTGTGATTACAGAATGCTTCGAGCAGGGAGCGGAAATTGCTCTCCACTTACTTGCGTCTCTCTGCTTTACACCGACATGGGACTTGAGCACGGTTGACTAGGTCACACCTCTGGCAGGGCTCTCCTCATTCACTTTCATCTACATTTTTTTTTTAAAGCTGTCCTCAGGAGCCGGTTTAAGCCCTCTTCTCTAACCTGTAGGGCTCTTTAGCAGAGTGGATGTCACCCCGGTGGAATCAGGATGTCCTGTTTAAGGACATTTTACTCTCTCTCTTATTTCTGTCTATTGTGCTACAATACGGATAGATGATTATTTTCAAAAGCCAGTCACAGAATGTGTGGAGAAAACATTCACATTTTGGAAAATTTGTGACGGCGACGTGTGTCAGTCTTCCAGTTGTTGTCATTTAAATACCTCCTGTTGACTGTGAGGTTTTTACTGACAGCGCTGATGTACTTCCATAAGTGAGCAGCACTTTGGGAAATCACGCTCTCCTGTCTTGACTATTTATTTTGATTTCCACCATCTGCTACGCCAGTCCCACCCATGGGACCCTGTAATGTAGTAACGACTACTAAATGCATTGGTAAGCAAATCTGATTAATTTTTGCTCTTCTTTGGTGCAAAATCTCACAGTTAACAACAGTTTTTTAGAACCCACAATCCCTGCAGAAAAATAATCTAAACACTCCCAGAAGATTTGGTGGCCTCCAAACCGTATCGAGTAATATAACATCTCCAAATGTTGTGTGAAGTGAGATTGCAGTGCTTGTGGTAAATGAGTTTTTGCAGGGTGTTAATGTATAAACCCAGCTGAGCGGGGCTCACACTTTGCAGAGGACGGGCTTATGGAAAACATATTTTACCCAGCATGGGATGCGGTACAAAACAGTCTTTATATTTCCCTTTCTCTCTCTCTCTCTCTCTCTCTCTCTGTCTTTCTCTTTCCCTCTCTCTTTCTAGTCGAGTAATATCGTTAAATATTAATCTAATATTAGATGCTGTACGATTAGTAACAGCACATCTTGCTGACCTGTGCTTTCTGCTTTCATGCTCCCTGCAGTACGTGTCTATGTGTGTGTGTGTGTGTGTGTGTGTGTGTGTGTATGCTCAGTAGTTTTAAGGGCATTAAAGTGTGAAAGCGTTTCTAAATTGCTCTTAAATTGCTCGAGGGAGGGGTTAGGTGGATATTTGCCCCGCAGGGCTAATGGAGGGAGCATCACTCTTCCATGTAGAGGAAGAAACTGCAGTCATAGGTATACACAAACTACATTCTGCATGTGCACAAATGAAAGGGCACACACACACACTGCTTTCCCCATCGTCTCAGCCAGACTGATCATCCTCCTCTGATCATTTTCCCCTTTTCGCCCTCCTCCTCCTCTTGCCCACCTCTTTTTGATACTCATAACTTTATTCTTCTTCTCTCTTCCTCTCATCGGTATGAAAGAGGAGAACTTGATTTCTCCCACTCGGTCTCTCTCTCTCTCTCTCATTGCCTCCACCCCTCTTTTTTTTATCTGTCTCCCTACCCAGTCAGGTTTAATCCTGTTAGTCACGGTAGATATATGGGGTCCTGCTCACTCTGTTTGACTCTCTTCCAGAGAGACATTCCCCAGAGAGACCCTATGGATTCAGTTGCACATACACACACACACACAGCGCACGTATAAGCACACACTCCTGCAGGGAAAACACGCGTTTACACAATTACACGTACGCATACATTGGATGTATGCACTTTCACTACTTCAATGTCTGGATCAAAATAAGTTTAAAGCGAGGGTTTCATGAACTACTGGAGAAACTGGTGGCGTCATTTAAAATGCATTATACAGTACATTATGCGGTGCGTTATGCTGCCTTTAAACAACATATCCATATACTTTGGCTGTAAAACTCTGTCTTTGATGCATGAAATGAAACACTTACGCAGTAACCATCAATGTGACCACAAACTCAGAGTTGTGAAATTATTTTAAGTGCTGTATATACGTTTCCATCTCTATTTCTTTTCTATCATTTCTTTTGAAATATTCTCTGACCAGGGATTCTTTTCCATCCTGCCCCATTATGTTTCTTTATTTTTACATTTGCCTTCTGGTATCCACCATGAAGGCATTGATGCTTTTTTTGTGCGATTTTCTAAAGTCTAGTGATATTGTACAGTTTTGTAAAGTAAGTGAATCTTTATGTCTAAAACGGATCCAATCAAAAGGAGGACGGAAACCAAAAGGGAGATTTGATCCGAACACTGAAACGGCATAGGAGATCCCACGGTAGATTGATGTTTTCACGTCAACCCACTGAGATGTTAAGATTACTCCCTTATTCCCTGAGATTACTACACCGTACCAGATCATTAAGCTTAGATTTCTCTAGTGTGTTCTGCAAGGAGACGTTTCAAATATGAGGATGTACAGTACATGCCTTTGCAGTTCCTGTCATTTATATAGAGAGGCGAAGTCCCTCCTCTTCCGGTGGACCGCCACGGGATCTTATTTCAGAAAAAATATGTACGGAGAGAGACAAACACTTTTTTGATCCTGTTTGACTTGCGCCATGACTCACACATATGTTTTTCAATTTAAAAGTAAAGAGAGTCGCAGTTTGTTGTAAAACTGTTTAAGTATAAGACTGAAAATACATAATTAGAAAGACTACACACCCAAAAGTCACGCAAGTGACTTCTCTCTCGTTGAAGCTACGATGCCTGTGTGTTTCGTACTGGGATGAACTCACCGGAGCAGCGGTGTTTCGCTCGTCTTTGCGCTTCCCGGCTGATAAAAAGACCAGGAGTCGCTGGATAATACACATCAGGAAAGAAAAAGTTCCATTCGTGCGTGGAACATAGTTAAGTTAGCTATATTGTGCGAGACGAGAGGTGTAGTTCACTGAGCAGTTTCACAACAAAACTAAATGATACTACTACTTTCTTCACTTGCAACATTCTCTTTTAAATTGACACATCAACATCATATGTGTAATTTATACCACAATAAAAACGGTATCAAAAAATGATTGACTACTGTACATATTTTTTTTTCCAAAATAAAGTCCCATAAGGGACACCGGAAGCGGAGGGACTTCACCTCTCTATACAAGTGAAGGGGTGGAGGAGGTAGATTGACTTTCAAGCAGCAGACATTTTGGGTTGTCAGGTCATTAAACACCAGAACAGTTAAAGCACGCCTGTGAAAAATGTCCAGCCCTGGAGGTAATGTTTAGTAGGCAATGCTGACCTCTGACCTCAATCCATTGATTGTAACATAAGTAATTGTTGACAGGAGAAAGTTTAGTCTTTATGTTTTTCATTCATTCTAGGCTTGGAGGAGGTACAGAGTGCCTTGCTCTATTTTCTCCATTTACATTTTTATATATTTTTGTGTTGAATACTGTATACTTCTACTTTTTATTTCATTCTGCCCTTCTTTATCCGTCTTTTTTGTGTATGTCTTTCCATATCTCTGTCTTTCCTTCCTTCCCACCTTTCTGTCTCTTACATTTTCAGTAGGGTGCAGTCTGCCTCATGGACCAACAGCAGAGGTCTGTGTGTGTTTGTGTGTGTGTGTGTGCGTGTGTGCGCACATGGGCCCCATTCTGATTCAGGCCTTGTCTGCGGGCCCCCCTCTCATTTTAATTAAAGAGCAGATGCACTACCCCTGTCCCGTCTGCCATCCCCTTTTGTATGTGTGTGTGCGCGTGTGTGCGTTTGTCTTGGTTTGACCCAGCGTGCCCTCGCCATGTGCCAATTTTAAGCCATATTGTACCCTGGACTGTTAGTGTCACCCGTACGGAAGATGAATTAGTAGGCAGGAGGGGGAAAGGGAGGACGTCTACACAGACAGTTCTTCAAATAGGTTAAAAGAGAAGTAGATAGGAAGAGAGAGGGATCCACACACATATTCATATGTAAACACACAAACATGCATGGGTTATACAGCATGTCTGGATCAGTCTATAGATTAAAAACTACTCGCATGACGCTGACCTAGAATATAGATGAAGTTGTTTATTATCCTATAACAGGTTCTTACGGGAAATTTTCCAAGTTGTTCACTCGGGAGGGCAAAAATTAATTCCTGTGGGCTAAAACTGTGTGTGTGTGTTTCAGAGAAACCAGTCTGTGTATAAATATAGACAGTGTGAGCGCTACGCTACAGTAATTCTTAGCAGTTGCCTCCTATTGCATCAGTTGACAGTCAACAGATGGAGTCAGCTAAAGACCAACTAATAACTTTGGTGATGAATGTGTTAGAGACTGGACACAAACATACAAAAACAGATTTTTACACGGAGCGAAAGAAAAGTTGTAAGGGAATTTATATCCATCCATCCATATTACAAGTCATGTAATATCACTATGCCAGCCGTTAGTTTTTGAGATACACCATCAAGCACATATTGGTGAGTATGAATATGATTGTGCTAGATGATAGATCAGGGGGTAGACATACAAATTAAGGTTGACAATTGATTATGAGGCTGAATATGAATATTTAATCGCGATTAATCGCATGATTGTCCATAGTTAATCGGGATTAGCAAAATAATCGCAAATTTTTTATCTGTTCAAAATATACTTTAAAGGAAGATTTGTCAAGCATTTAATACTCTTATCAACATGGGAGTGGGCAAATATGCTTGCTTTATGCAAATTTATGCATATATTTATTTTTGGAAATCAATTAACAACACAAAAATGACAACTAAAGTTGCAAGCAGCGATGAACGGGCCCTCGCCCGCACGTCGTGGGTACTGGTGAGGCGCCGGTTGATACGGCTGGGCATTTTGCATGGATTGCGTGGTGCTGGAAAGGAAATATTGCAAACTTTGTACCACTTCCTGTGTCCACTATGTGGCGCTACAGCACACACACTAATTATAGGCTGTGTTGCTGTATATCAGGCGTAGATCACACCATGTAAACCTCATGTAAACTGGATGAACTTTGTCACAAAAGGCTGACTTCCTGTTGTCAGTAAGTAGCGCTATGACTATAACTCAATGTGGGCATGTAGATGTCTTCAGACCTGGGCTCTTATCCAGCATGTGAAATTTGGGACAGATTGGACAATGTAAAGTCCAGTTACAACAGCTTCCTGTGTCATGGCGAAACATGCAAATTGCCTGCCTCGCCACGGCAATGCCGTTCCACGAAAACCCAAAAGCTTTGCAATTTACCATCATGAGGTCTTGAAGGAGATTCTGCTGACAAAATTTGAGCTTGATCTGTTGAGTCCTCTAGGAGGAGTTTCAAAAAGTTCCATACCTCTAACGTGTCTAAAATGGCTTATTGTCACATGATCTATGACATCATTGTTCAAAGTATTGACTATTCTTTCGCAATTTAGCGTCACATTAGCCGGAGGGTTATACCAACCAAATCCGATAAACTCTCTAGGAGGAGTTCGTACAAGTTTGCATAAAATGCATAAAAAATGTCCGATATTCAAAATGCACGACTTCCGGTTGGGTGGAGCTAATTAAAGCCAATGGGAAATATGTCCGAAATGATGAAAGCAATGGGTGTACCAAATTTCATGAATATCGGAGCAACTATGTTTGCTGTATATTCTTGCAATATTCACAGGTTGTGACGATTGTTTGAATTTACCAAGGGTGTCAAAAATGCATGTAATTCATGCAATGTAAAATGCCAATGGCTTATACATTAGCCTAGCGTCTAACAGACTTTAATTAGTTCGTTAGTTACTTTTCCTCACTCGTAGTTCTTCTACTCTTACTTGGTTTAAAGTGAAGTCACTGCATCAATGCAGAATCATTCCGATTAGCATCGCGATGCATCTTAGAATCGAGAAATTTCCAGACCTCTACTTTAAAGGATCGCTGAAATACAGATAAAGCTACAGATATAAATGAGTATTTTGTCAGTCTATGGGATTTCTATGTTTTTTTCTCCCATTATACCTCTTAATCTAATTTAATTAAACATATCAAATGTTCAGTCCAGGCACCATGTAAGGCTTTGACAACAGCCTACTGAATGCCACACTGTCTAACTGGACACGGTGACAGAACAGCTTTTGTTGTCTATATATTTCACTCTAACTGACTGTACAGCTTTAGATGCGACTTCACCATAGAACTAGTGTTAAATTGCATAGCCTTCATTTTCATCCCCTTTTACAGTGATTGTAAGGTCTTCGTATATCTGGTTGCTTTGTACCTTTCTGATATATGAACGAGACAAATTGTGCTTTTATTGTGACTGTGATGACAACAGTAATACACTGCCTTACAAATGCTCTTAATGGAGCTGTTTGGCAAACAAAATAACTCTAGTTGGAAAGCTCAAGGTGCAAGCACAATAAGTCAAGGTCCTCTCTACTTGTCTGCTTCTATTCATCTTGTATTTCAATGTTACATCTGTCTCTTGCCATGAACATAATGGTGAACATTTTCTTTTTGTGCGTTTTGTCAGGATGAATGGCATAAGTAGCTGCTGCGGTGTGTGTGTGTATGTGTGAGTGTGTGTGCTTGTGAGCGATTGTGTGTTTATGACCATTAGTTGAGGAAAAGATTGAAACCTTACTGGTTGATGTAACAGTACGATTATTGAAATGTTGTTTTGGTACATGATGCCCTTTTCCAAATGTGCTGTATTATGCGCACAATCTCTCCTCCTCTCGCTTTATCTCTCTCTCTCACACAAACACACACAGACAGAGTTTTAGGCACAGGGCCCGTGTTGCTACCCAGAGATTTGGCAAGTCACTCAACCCAGGATCTATGTGTATGCGTCTGTGTTGCCAGGGCATTACAACATCTCTAATTCCCTCTGCCAAACAAATCTCGAAACGAATGTTGCTCTAGTTGTTTTTCCTGTATTTTTTTTTTTTTGTTTTTATAACGTATAGCAGACATTGTGATTTTGGTTAACAAAACAGAAAATCGTTCAATAATCTTGGAAGATGAGGAAAATATTAAATTCCATTCTTTGATACCGTTGAAAGCTTGCCTTTGGAGATGTGCTCCAATGTAAAGAAAACCAATGCACAACAAAAGTATTACTTAATAAAACATTTATGAAACCTGTGATCTCTCTCTCTCTCTCTCTCTCTCTCTCTCTCTCTCTCTCTCTCTCTCTCACACACACACACACACACACACACACACACACACACTCAGATGTACATACTCTTAACCCTCTCTGCTCCTTTCAGCTCCTTCTCCTATGGATCTTTTGATGCCTCCCATGCTGTGGATCAATAGACTGACTTTCTTCCCTGTTGGATTGTACACAGATCTGTTGTCGAAACAGGGCCGGTGGCAGGTCTGCCGGGAACGCACACACGTACACACACACCAGATGCTGACTGGAGACTACACTGTGATATATTGACAAGATAGGATTCTGCTGAATGAACCCTGACCTCCTGAAAACCAATATGACTGGCAGATTGACCTGGGGGAAGTGATCTGATTGGCAGATTCAATTCGAATTTTGATTTATTGACGTTCTTTCTTTGGGATCCCTACGTGTGTATAATGTTGTCAGATGTGCATGTGTGTGTATGTATTTGTGTTCAGGGTAATTCAGATAATTAACCAATTGCTTCTCTCAGATTAAACGGCGTCTTTAAATTGTCAGCTTTGCCGAAAATGAAGAAAATATGATTTGTGATTTTTCCCTAAATAACACCAGTCCACTTTATGAGCCCTGCTCTATAGTACATGTACCGTTTCCTCAACTTCAAAACACTCATATGACTTATAAAAAGATTTGATTAATTTTTTATATATTTTGATATGATGTATAAGCCATACTACAAACTAAAGGCATGGATGCTGCAAAGTATGTGTGTGTCGAATAACAGAAAACAAGCTTTAGCTGGCATTTACAGTCTTAAAACTGAAATCTCTCTTCCACCTGTTGAATGACACTGGTCAATAATGTGTGACTGTGTGTACGCTTTCACCTGTTGATAAACTGAATGTACAGTAAGAAGAAAAGGCAATGTTTCAGTCATAGACCCCATCAGGCACCAAACTCACTATACACACTGTATACACACTGTACACACCTGCACAGTCAAGAGAAGATTTTAAAGGTACTAAATGCGAGATTGGGACCATTTCTATTGCCTCCGCACGGCTCTCAACATGGTGACGGCTGAGCCAGGGGCTCGTCGTGAAGCACCAAGGAAGAGCGCTGGGTTTTGAAGCAATTTTTTTTTTTTTCATAGTGGCAAAATGTTGGAATTACAACTTCCGTGTCTGTCACGTGATGCCATTGGGCCCAAAAAAACTTTTTCCCAAAGACTTACATGGGGAAAGAGATGTCTGTAAGTAGTTTAAAACTTGTAAAATGCACTAATAGCTGAATCCAGAGTTATTTCCCTTCCTCCATGTGAATGAGCCCCAGACCGAGGGCTGGGAGGCGGGGTTAAAGGAAAGCGCTAGTGCGCTTGCTCTATGGGCCCAATGACTGCGGAAGATCGCCAGAAGATCAGGGTATTTTATCACTCGGCAGTCGAGCCATTTTGGCTTCATGCGCCACTGAGCAACTCTCATAGGAATGAACAGGAGCCCGCCGTTTTACATCCATGCTTGTAGCTAATGGTGCTGACAGTGGAAACCACGGCAACATCGCTTACAGAGCTAACCGTGTTAACCAGGGGGGAACCAGAGAGTGGGTGCTACGCTTCCACAACGTTCGTTATCGCATTGACATACGCCGTTATCATCTGTAACCACCGTATGAGAGCAGTGCATAGCAGCAGCCATGAGCTAGCAAGTAAGCTATCCACATGGAAGAACTTGCACTAAAACCAAGCACGGCCGGCCTGGCTATGTCAACAAAGCAAGGAGAAGCTCTGATTAAAACACACAGAGAAGGAGAGTGACTTCATTCTCTGCTCAGGTAGACATTACTCCTCTATATCTTTATATAGAAAATAGTTGTTTGCTGCTATATCGATACTCTGGGTATTGTATAGAGCACCTTTAAGTAAACCGCATGCAAGGTGCACGTGTGTGCACACACACACACCCCTGTGTGAATATAATGGCAATCAGCGGTTGTTGGGCTGACGATGGCTGGTCGACATCGCCCAACCATAATGTACTGTCCTAAAAAGTGATATACAAATTGATACATCTACATTTATAGGTGTTTTCGTGTGTTGCCAATGTATGGCACACTATTTTTAAATGTAAACAATTCCACTCTTACATGTATGTTTATGTATCACGGTCATCTTTCCAATCCACCCTCTGCATAGCGAGGCTCCTTGTGAAATCCACTTGGTATTATCTGTTTGCTGAATTCATTAGAGGGCAAGAGACACGGCCTTACTCACAGCATGATATCTTTGATAAATAATTACAATCCTAACAGGATTTAGGAAAGTAGCTGGAAGAAACTGCTACTTTAGATAACCTTCATACACACACACACACACACACACAAAGCATGCACACAAACACCCACATACTATCAGCAAGCCAATTAGATTTGTATAAGTGGGTGATGATGTTTATTGTTTAGGGTAAGTATTAATGCTTGTGTCTCATTAAGAGAAAATATTACGGGTTAATATATTGTGCCCTGCGCGTGAATTAATTCTTCATATCAGTGAGTGCAGTTTAACCCACAGTGGTCACAGCTAATATTATACATTTACAGATTCAGTGGCATTTGTAATGATTTTTTTTTTTATATATGGCCTGCAGTTCACCTCTACACATGACACATAAGAATATAACACACATGAAGGGTAATTTACACATACAATAGGATTTAAGGTACTTTAGATTATTACAAATTGCCTAAAATGAATGAAATTCAGATAAGGCATTACTCCGTCCTCAATTTCCTCTATAGGGCTGCAACTAGATGGAATTGTTGCATAATACAAATCTAAAATGTATGTTTCTTTCTATGTTATTTTGGCAATAAAAACACAACTGTGCCTTGCATGTCTTTCCTGTATTTCAGAAGTTGCATAACAAATTGTTTCAACAGCTATGCAACCATTACAGAATCCTCTGCATTGAGTGTCCTGCCCGCAGGCTGCCAGACTGCACTGTCCAAGAAAATTGGATGTAAAATGTGCTTTCGGACCCTCTAACCACATTACTGAGTTGAATCATACGCAAGCGACTGCCTCTGATACCCAGAAGAAGTATATTTGACAATATTGTTACAAGGCTTATTATTCGGCCGAGCGAATAATAGAGCTGCTTTTGGGTACACTGTCATTTGAAAACTAAAGCAGTTTGGTCTTTGGCAGAGGAAGGTATTTATTACTGCTCCATTGGCAGCCAGTCACACCTTCGATATGAATGCTTTCTTTTGATTCCATGATGCACACATTACATTATGTGTCAAAAGAGATGCAATTGAGACACAATGTTGCCTGAACAAGCAACAAGGGCAGTCATGAGTGGGACAACCTTTTGAAAATATTACAAAGTACAAACCATGCACACATAATCAAATGGATTAGAGTAAAACATCCTTTGAAATATCAATCTGGATTCATTTTTGAGCCCTTTGTTAATTAATATTTCGGCTTTGGTTGATATTATTGAAAGGCAGAGAGCTTATTTCATAAACTAAATATGCTCCACCTGGAAGCCGTTTGAGAGTGAAATGGTTGAAACCAAATGAAGCTGCCAAATATTTTTTTCATTGTTTATCTGGTGTAATATGGGAAATTGAAGTTTCTAGGAGTGTTTACTCACTAAAATCTGCATTCAGAGCCGCACTGCTGAGACCATTTGAATTAGAAAACATCAAGGGAATGGAAGTGAGAGATAAGCCTCTCCATATTTGAAGATCTACTTGTTTATTTGACAATTCCTGCACGGTGGATTGCACACTACACAGAGTTTGCGTGATTGACTACCAATTGGCAAACAACATGGCAGTCTTTGTCACATCATTTTTTAAAGCAGGAGTGATAGAGGGACTTTTGATTTCAGCAATCACTGGCGCTTGTGCTGTTTATATTCTAAATACTGTATGTATTGAGTTAAGGTAAAGATCTAATCTTTTTATTTCTAATATTTCACATTTCTTCTTGCCTTGGTGAAATGTTCCATGTGGCTTTATTGCAACCCTTCTGTACAGAGAATACTGCAGAACAGTCTGTCTCTTTGCTCCCTCCTCAGTGCATTCACAGATCTTTATCAAGTTAACATATTTTAAAAAAAAAAATGTCAAATACCATCTGTTAGGTGCTTGAAATGTGGCACCTCTACCTTAACCATAACAACCTTTCTGTCGATATAGAAAATCTTGATGTGATCTTAAATGTCAAGGGTTGACATTATTCATCTGAATCAATCGATAGGTGATGTTAGTCTAAATGCATAACTTTGAATGACAAGAGCAAGTGCGCTCTATGAGCTACACTTTGGCCCCTTACAGTATAAAATCACCATGGAGATGTTGTACGGAAAGTGACTTTTATCTTTTGTATCGGCATTTCTTCATTTTTTTTTTTCTCCTCACCTCTCCTCTTGCTCCTCATATTTCTTTAAAAGAAAAATGTTTTCAATTTATTTTAATAACCAGCCTAACCTTGATGTGCCACATCTAATTCCATTTTATTTGCCAAAATCAATGTGTGCTTTAGCTGTATCCTTTTCAAACAGCGAGATTTAACACTTTAATACCCTCACTGAGAGAGTGAGACGCTTCCTTTCCCTTTTTGCACTACGCTTTTATTCTCCAAATACAATTTGTAATAATTTGCCCAAACATGGACATCAATATCCATTTTTACTGATAAAAACCAGGACTATTATATGGGCTAAATGACATTTTTTTAAAAAGCGCTCAAAACATAGCTGCACTTGATCAGAGCAATAATAACCCCAGAGACAGAGCAGAGCAATTAGAAAGGAGGACCAGGGGAACGGAGCTCCATTTTACCAGGAAGACACAAATATGAGGATTTCAGGACCTTCCGCAATCTCGTTTCGTTGCAGAACTAATCTATGCGCTCTGACCAGTGGCTGTCAAAACCTCAAACGGCATTTTGCTTGATTAAAGCATGAAAAACAAGAAAAACATACTTCAAAGTGTTTTGGATGTCAAGTTTGTTGAAGGCTTGAAAAGCCCTGCGTATGAAAGATATTGTGTCCTGCTAATGCCAAGAACACTCTTACATTTACATAGGGCTAGGTGATCAAATTTGATCTCCTGCCTGAGAAACCTCAAAGCAGTTGTTTTGGAAAATGATATTCATGAAAAGCAGTGAAAAACAGAGTTGATCAGAGTAATGATGACCCTGCAGGCAGAGCAGAGCAATTAAAGGAGAGTCCAGGGGAGAGATGAGAACTATTAACAGCCACAGAGGACCTTCTCCCCCCCCCCACCCGCTTCATTCTTTCCCTCGCTCAGCCGAGGCTAGCAGAGCTATACACTGATGAAAACATTGCTGGAAATACTGAAAAAAGCACTAATTACAGAGAGAGGGGGGTTTCGGGGGAGGAGAGAGAGATGAAAATCCCCTGTGCTTCAGAGACATTTCCTGTCCAATTTAATATGTTGCATCAGTTATTTTTGATCTGCTGTTTCTTGCATAAAGTTGTACAGTTTTACATCAAGTCACGATTCCACAGGGTTTCGCTCATTGAACCCGGTCCAAACTGGAGTGAAAAGGGGAATCTTGGCAAGGATACGACTGTGTAGGATGTTCTCAAAAGGCCTCATTGTCACGGAGATAATGACCAGGGGTGCTATGTCTTCTGTGAGCTAATGTCTAATTATTATTAATCATTGCATTTATTGCGGCTGAGAAAATACTAATTGATAATCTTATGTATGGCATAAACTGATTTTTTTTTTTCTGGTTTGTCTGAGAAAAGAGAAAAGGGAGAGACTGAGTTGGGTACCACAAAAAAAACACAAGACTCATTTTATAACAGGGGAATCTTTTTGCGGTAGTTAAAACAAACTGGTGTGATTTCCCGTTTGTTCTGGTTTGTTTCAGCTGGTAACAACACAAATAAACTGCACTGCAACTGCCAAAAGCTGGGACTCTGCTCTCAGACAGCCTTTGACGTGGCATGTTTATGGTGCAAAGGGAATGTAGACCAACAGCGGTATTATGTGACACAGATATGTGACTTTTGTATTAATTACAGAGCCACATCAAAGAAGTTTTTAGCCTATTATTGTTTATGTGAATGTTCATACGACCTCGGGGTTGTAACAGTCACATTCTGTGGTGCTGTAGTATGCGTCATCTCAAACCTCTGATTGCATTTTGTCTTTCACTGAAAATCTGATTTGGCATTTTCTTGTCTAGATGTCAAGGAATACTTTCCTTGTTAAAAATCTGGCTTAAAAATCAAATTTTTTTTGGGGGGTGGAGGGGGTGGGGTCTGTGCAAACTAGGCTATGGCTACCAGCATGTTGTGTTCTCAGAAGAATTGTTATGTGTTGTGGTTTCAAAAGGTAAGTCTACAGTAAATGCATCACAGCTTCATTTGACTCTACGGGGATGGACAAAATAGAAGAGAGAGGTTATTTCTTATGACAAAGGTCTGAGATGGTTTTGAACTCCTAATATTAGGGATGTCACAAGAACTGATACTTTGGTACCAAGTCGAGGCAAAAAATCTGAAAACGTGACGGTACTCGTTTTTCTACAGTACCGCAGGTACCATTGGTAATGTCAGGGCTTGAGACTAACTGCGTCCCATCATCCTGGGGACGATAGAAAATGTGTTTAGGAGGCAGTAAACTCATTATTGATGCGCCCTATTTTTTCCCTGATAGTTCTACATTGTGAACAACAAATTTGTGTTGAAATCAGCAGGATGAGAGCTAGCTAACGTTAGCTGTTAGCTCCGCGCAGGACTGTGCTGCTTACCGGTTGCTTACAGCTAGCATTTACCATCTCTCGTCCTGCCATTGAGTTACATTATGATGCATTCAGGCTCTATTCAGTGGGCGAAGGTAACGTTATCATGACGTGTGTTCGAATGTAATCTTGTAAAATGTAGTTTTTGGCAAGAAAACTTGAATAAATCTAGTTGTTTGAAGGAGATGTATTCACAGCAATATAAAATAGATGATAGAGAGGGAATTATGATCTGTTTAACTTCCAAACAGTGTGCAAAAGGTAATAAAGAAGTGTATGTTGAAGTGCTTGGGATTTATTTTTTTACTTTTGGTTTTTACCGTGGTATTGAATTGGGTACTGAGAATTTCACTGGTATTGGTATCGACTATTACATTTCCGGTATCGTGACAATCCCTACCCAAGTTTGTGGTTTAGAGCGTGCAACTACAGGATACCCTGTGCCAACTTACATGTCACAAAATAGTTTTAGTCGGCAATCAAGTTAACTGCAACAGGAATATACAGTATTTGCTCACTGAAAGCGGTGACTGCTTTCAGGTGGAGAATGACCATACCCTCTAACATACAAAAGGTCTAACTTTGGCTCCACAGGTCAGTGCTGTTAGTTCAGAAAGCTACAGAGAATAATTCTAAATTGCCTGTGTAAGAAAGGTTAACTCAACAGTGTCAAGCATCAGCATTATTTAAAATGTCACTGATACGATGAGGACACATTCCTAGAGTGTGTGTGTTGGCTTAGGAGCAACCATGGCAGTGGTAGAGAAGAGCTATCATGGCCTGGCCTTAAAGTCACGTTTAATTGGCGTATTCCCTCAAGTAAATAAAAAAGGTGACATTTTCTCTCGGTGCCTGGACTGGAATGTTAAAAACCGATGGGCCGAGGTCCCCGAAATGTCAAGGAGGAATAATTTCCACCACATACTCTGCCAGCTTTTGTACCTTGCCCCTGCTCTGCTCTGGGAGACTCAGAAAGGTCATCTGCACGTTTGACTCATTTCATGTCAACATTTGGCTGAGAATCAATGGCAGCTTTTCGTGATCAAAGATAAGTAGGCCACTGCTAAATTTTGGTCCTGCCTGCGCTCGGCGCGGAGTACTCCTGCACTTGATGCAGCGATACATTAAGGCTTAGATGTCGAGTTTCTACCTCCTTCTTGCATCATCCACGGTGAGGTGTTTCTATCACACACAAACTCACAAATACGCAACAAATACACACACGCAGACTGAAAGCCCCCCTGGCACAGTAAACAACTTTAAGCACCCTGGAAAACAAACAGATAAAAGCACGCCTTTGACATGAAAACATGACAATTTCCCTCTAAGAGCCTCTTAGAAAAATAAAATCCTGAGAGAGAGAAAAAAAGGCTTTGCTGACAAGAACAGACATCATTGACTAAATCCACGTTATTTATCATCTGGCATAGCTCTGTGGCCGGCTTTAGGCCAATACGCCATGAATTACCTGCTGCAACATCAAAACACTCTCATGTAACCATTCAGCCATTTTAGGCCTCAAAGCGTCTTAACAGAAGCAGCATATTTTGTCCATTGGCTCATAATGAAATGATTTCAAAAACCAAGAAATGTTCAAAGTGTTGTCTTTCCCTCTCCCCATTCGCCTCTGTCTCTCTCTCTGTGTTTAATGGCATATTAGATAATGCTAATAAAATCCAGACTGATCAGGTTTGATGCATTCATCGACAAGGATTTGTCAGCACTGTTTTCTCTCTAAAAAGGGACTTAACATTCATAATAGAGTAGAGACACCTCTCCCCCTAAACCCTTCCCTTGTTTTAGGATTTATATGACTTATGGTTATGTAGGCTGAAGCATAAAGTGGAGGCTTTCTCAACCTTTGATGTCAGTGTTGTGGAGGTTGATAATCTATGTGGATTGCCGAATATGTCTTTTGTAATAATGTGCACACTCAATCACCTTCCCAAATACAAGGGGTATTTTTACATCAAAGCTGAATAGCCAGTGTACACCACGATGTGATAGACTCATCAACGCAATTTGGAGTTCACGTTTAAAGCCACTGCACAATGAAATACAGGGTGTCAGATTAAAATGTTAGTGTCGATGTAAACATGAGAGGAATAAACAAGAGATTAAGGAAAAAAAGAGCAAGAGAGAGCGATCGTAAAATTCAATACTTGCAGAAGGTTCATTTTTATCCTGAGCACAGCCGAGCACTGTGATATAACAGAAAATATGGAGGATAGACAGACTAAACAACAACAACAAACACTGATTGGAAAAGACGACCAACTCCTGACTGAGTCAAACTCCATCGGTGCTGCAAGGCAATGCAAACAAACCAATTAGAGAAGCCTTCGCGGCAGAGCCTGAAATTTAAAAGCAATAAACAATCAGGCAGATAGACAGCCCCCAAAATTATATACACACACTAGAGGTCTATTATCTCATCTCCCCGTTAACAAGCAAGTGCTTGATTAACAAACAAGGGGCTTAACAAGCTCTGATTGTTTAACGATGGGTTGCATTAGGGGTGTGATTTTTAGGCTGATGATTTATTCCAAACTGAATGGGACGATCTGGATGGCATCAACGGATCACCATTAAATTTGCAGTGATGACACTTCTGACACGTGCATTTTTGATGATGTTATTCTGATCATAATACTCACAGAAATATGGATTACACACCCAAATGTCACCTTAAAAGACACCATATGTGATCCAAATGTTAACAGATGGGTAATCCCTCAACCAAAGTTCAAAACTCAATAGTGGAATCACAAGTAACTCCTTAAAATTGATGATTGATCCTTTAATTCAAGGACTAACATGGCAACAAAACTAAAGTTATTAGTGTTTTAAAATGCTGTTAAGATTTGCTTACATCAGGACGGGTTTTCCCTTCATACAATTTTTAAGTCTGGGAGTAAGAAAATATTGATACGCTTGAGTATCGCAACATTATGTTTTGTGATACTGTATCGATTCTTAAAAACAATGTATTGATTTCTAATTAATAGTTTACATGCAAAGATTTTGTGTTCTGATTGTATTAAAAAGTTAACTTTTTTTACTCAGATTCTATGCATATGACTGTGTGTTCTATATACTATGACAGTTTTCCTAAAATTAGATTAACAATCGCAATATATCGCCTTGCGTACAGTACATTAAATCGTAACCCCTGTATCGCCAGAGTCTTACTAATACACAGCCCTAGCAGCAACAGCACCCACACTCTGATCATCATAAAGTGCGCTCTCTGAACAAAACAAAGTGTTGCAACTGACATAAATTGAGTGTAAAGACGTCAGTCATCGGAGAAGCTTGTACTGAAATGTAGCCTCTGAAGCTCTTCTGTGTTCTTTTCTTCTTTTGTTCTGCTGTTTACCATCAAACAAACCAGTGACCATTGGGATGAAAGAGAGAAAGAAAGGGATGCCTTCGGGCATTTCAACCACTCTCATCTCCTTCAAGAATGTCAGTCATTTTCAGATAGCCAAGACAAACACTGTATGTGATGATTTAAAGAGCTCTGAGAACCTGGAGACGACACGGTCATTTGTTTAGCCATTTTTCCCACCACATTAGAACAATTAACTGTACGATTTCAAATAGCGGAATTCGTCTTATGGTGCTTTGAATCTGGAGGTCTCGATCAAAGCACTAAGCAATAAGAATGGATTTCACACTAAAAGATGAATTCTTTATGTGTGTCTGCAGTGAGACAATAGATGCTTATAGGTGCTTAGTTCCAAGAACCCCCCTTTTCATTGTGTAAGCAACACAAGAACTAGGAATGATTGCAATTCTTAGAACGCTGTTTAAAGGGACTTTCTTAGCTCAAGAGAAAGCGTGAGCGTACGGTTATTGGTCGAACACATGAGCCAATGCAGCACCGGCAACCACCATTTTTAAAAACCTTTTAGCCGTGAAAATAACAGAGAACAGCTCATAACAAAATAAATGGAAGAAAACACGGACAAACGGACCAACAGTGAAAAGTCTGAAGTGAACTTGTTCATGAGCACACACCCACTGAGCCGAAGAACGAGCGAGAGACGCTGCTCAGCGAGCTAACCCAGTAACGCAAAGCACACCCACAGAGTAGAAGAATGATTCGAACTGAATCCGCAAACGGTACTTTCGTGACGGCTATTTTGCTTGAGTTAATATGATTGTGGCATGTAACACAGTTGTTTATTAATTCATATATTACTAAAAAAGCTAAGACAGCTTGTGAAACGTAGCAAACTAGCTGCTCGCCAATCTCCTAGTCAGAGATGTGTGCGTGCAGCGCCAATCGGCTTACGTCTCTTCAGCATTCCCATTGCCGGTGAAAGTATGTAGTTCTCGGAGAACTCCCAAGTGGGAAATTCCTCTCAGTGAGTCCCTACAACTGTTTGGTCCAAAAATGCGTAATGATTCTAAAGGAATTGACCATTTTCAGCTCATTTAGTCTCCACATTGTATTTTAGTTGACACGCGGTTGCTGGGTTTATTGTGCCATTTGCTGGTTACTTACATAATAAGACAAGTCAAGTGTCCTTGCATCTTGAAAATGTCCTGTCCTTTTAAATCTGCACATATAAAAGTTGTCACTGAAATGACAATCGTATGTGTTAGCTGCACTTCTACTGCGCTGCTGCACCTGCACCACCTCAAGAGAAAATGTTTGGAAAAATAAAAAATCTTCATCCCTTTCAAAACAGCGAGAAACTTCATGTTGTGTGACTGTATAAACAGAGTACTTCTATAATCTAATCATTTAATAACTGCATGCCAGTTGGTGTTATCACAACCTTTTTTTCTGTCAACATGAAAGTAAAAAACAAACTTGTTGAGATAAAAATAAGTCGGTTTTATAATTTCGGTGATGATATCATGTCACAGCAAAGCATCAGAAGAGGAGGAAAAAAAGTGACATATTGTGGGTTGTAGGAGTTATGCCTTACTGCTCTGGTGGTACAAATTCATCATGTTTGTCACAACTGGAGGATGATGTTTTTAATTGCTACAACCTTCAGTGGCACCGAGGCCTGGCCTTGAGGGACCAGGCAGAGTACGTCTGTATGTGTGTGTGTGTGTGTGTGTGTGTGTGTTTAGAATATGTGCCGTATGTGTATCTGTATGTGTGCATGCATGTATGTGTTTGAACGCACAGCGGCTCTACTGCAATCAGGATAATTGCAGAAGGGGTGTTTGAGTGTAATGTGAGTCTCCAGCTTCTTAGTGAAGCAGAGTAGAGGGATATCACGGTGTTCAATTAGTAGCTACAGATAGGTCTCGTCTCACAAATCTGTGAGGGAAACGGTAAAGGATCTGTCCATAACCTGGTGTTACATAGTATATAATGGAATATGATCAAGTTCAGAAAATATTAGGGGTGTAACGATTCATCTACTACATCGATGTATCGATTTATATTCCTACGATCCAACTACATCGATAGGTACTCTGCAATTTGTCCTTCACGGCGGGGACGCATGTCGATCTAAAATCAATTTGCAAGGTAAATAACCTCTTGTATCGATACTAAGAATTTGCACCTTGTATTTAAGCATGGCAAACTTTATATGAATGCATTTTTTATCACTTTTAATAGTAAAGAAATGTTAAATGTTGATCTGGTTCACTCTCCCCGAGTATGACATCAAGGACACGCATCAGCAGCGGCAATCTCAGAAAGACGACAACAAAACGAAGCAGGCTGATGGCGGGAAAGAGCCAGATGAGTGAGAGATTTTCAAGACGTGTTTGAGGTCCAATGTGTGGAAACATTTTTGGCTTTTGCAAAAAGGGAGATGTCCTTGATAAATCACTCACTGTTTGCAGAATATGCAAAAGCCAGATAAAATACAACAGCAACACGACCAATCTTTCCACGCACCTACTGAAACGCCAATATTAATGCTCTACCGTTTATATTAAAAATGAGAACAGAAGCAGCAGGTTAAACCACTGCTCATTTAACTTGAATAGAAGTTGGTTTATTTTATTTTTGTGTTAAATATTGCACTGCAATATTGAGAACAGAAGCAGCGGGTCCTGAAGTTGCACTTTTTATTATTTTCAAAATAAAAAGTGTATGTATTTGCCATTAATCGTTGTGTTTATTTGTTTATATCCATAATTCATTTATCCCTGATCACTTTATCAATTTCAAATCATTGAATTGTACCATATCGTATTGCTCTAGATGAGCCAAATATCATCCTTGAATCATATCGTATCGTTACACCCCAAAAAATACATATTTAAGTTAAAATTCCGTCTATTAAAAATTATTATTTTTATTTTTTTATCATTTTAGTGAGAGGAACAGAAAGATATGCAGAGAAAGAATATATGCAATATGGCAGTCATATTATTGAGTAAAACACGCGTACAGTATGCATGTTTTACTCAATAATATGACTGTATCTACCATATTCACCATTCTTCTCTCCTTTACTACACAGCTTTCCTCTCCACACACATTAAGGCCCCTCACTAATGAAACCCACCTCACACACACGCACACATGCACACATGCACACATGCACACATGCTTGCACGCATGCACTGGCCCCCTTTACTAATGAACCCAACCTCAAACACATTTGCATCTCTCTAAATTAGCTTGATTATTTCAGGGTAATTAGCATAAGCGTATGGAAATTAAATTGGCTATAGTGGCGTGGTGGCTTCAAGGTGTTTTTCCATGTGATGTGTGGGTAATGGGCTGCATTTGATGATTTCTTACAAGATTTGCGTTCATCTTGTGTAGTGTAAGGCTGAGGTGTTTTTAGATCCCGACAGCTTAAAAGGGGCTTGCAAATCTGATCGGAACTTTACTGCATAACATTCAATGTTAATTAAAATGCAAGATAGTCATTTGATAGGATAGATAATTTAGACATTCACCTTCACCTAAGAGTTTTATCTTTGACGACACATAAAAGACAATCTGGCGCTTGGGTGAAAGCAGAATAAAAAACTGCCAGCAAACTGTTAAATAGCTTGAGCTCATAAGAAAAAAGTTTGACTATTACTAAATGAAACAAATGTAGTCATTTGGTTTTAATGTGTTTAGAGTTAAGAAGCATGTGTGTCATTTTCCTTCATCCCTACCCATGATGCCCTCTGGTTCTACTCATCTACAGTAATAGGGGCCAGAAATCCCTCATACACTAATAACCCAGCCATGGATTATTAATTAATATGTTCAAAGTACTCTCTCTGATTCTAACCCCCCGACCACCACCACGGCTAATGTGAACCCTGTGAACTTCCATTCTCTAATGTTCACAAAAGGCAGCGGGTGATGAAAGGGAAATGGTATTATTTTTAAGTTTCCTTTTTTTTTTCTTAAGGATTTAGAGTGCTCACTGGTCATGTTAAGTGGCCATGTAATTAGAGGTATGTTTCTGAGATGTGCATACATGTACATGTTTTAACAAGATGATGGAAATTTAATTAAGTTAATGGTGCCATCCCAGAGGCAGGGCATCCAGTGTCTTGCTCAAGGACACATCAACAAGAATCAGTGTTTAAGATTTTTTTTCCCCTGTTAGTGAGTTGACAATGATCTTTAATGCAAAATTCGTGCACAAAAATTAAGACTGTATCATTTTCCACTATGAAAGACTACATGAAGGATCCATAAAAACATTGAGCATAGCAATATCTTAGGTTCATGTCAATATCCTGTGAAAACATTTACCAGAATGAGTCAAGTGCTGTTTTTTACAAAATCTTTTTTCTCTTAAAATTGGTCATTTATCAGTATTTTCCAAAACACTGTTACAAAACAACTAACATGAGTGTTTTCTGTGATCTTCCATTGTTTAAAGTGTAACTTCAGTATTTTTTCAATGCGGACCCTATTTCCCCATGTATTTGTGTCTAATGGGGACAACAATAGTTGAAATTGGTCCAGTATTGAGGCATAACGCTGTAATCGGGAGCCGCGAAACGAGCTGCAAGGGCAAGTGAGCAGCGTCAATGTAATGTTGCATCCACTAAAAGTGCTTGTTACCCTTTAAGGCCTGGGGAAGAATAGGCAACTCATTTAGACTTGGCATCAGTAAAGATTGCCTTAATGACATTAAACCCTCCAAACCAAACAATAAAATAGATTGTTTCTCATTGTCTTCCATATTGGCACGAGCGTTTTCTTATCGGATGCCTGATCAGCAGAAAAGGGTAATTTTCTGGTCTCAGTTTGAAGCGACAGCACTGTGTCCAATTTGGGCCATCATCACACCATGAAAAAACGCAATATAGAGCAAATTTTGCGCCAACAAAACATAACCAAAGTTTAAGGTTGAACCAAACTTGTGAGCTTAAGTTTTTTGGTCCATATCCTAATCTAATCCGATGAATCAAACGATGCTTAGGACATTGACATAATGCCATAACAAATATGTGGTCAAGATGAGTGAGAAAGCCCCGGGCCACTGTGAGTATGATTTTCCACTCATATTAACTAAGAAATCTACACATTCTCCATATTTACCCCTTTACAATAAAATATACATGAGAATAACTTCACTCATGGCTCGTTGGCTCTCTCTTCCTCTGGCTCTCTTACGCACATGCACAAACATGCGTGCGTGCACACAGATATCACTGATATATGATACCTTCTAGTGCTATATATTGGGGGTAATGATAACATTTATGAGCATGATACTTTCTCACAGAGGAGTGCTTTAGGTTATTGATGAGCCTCACTGTGTACCATTACTTATGAATGAAAAGAAGGCGAAAGAGAAGAGAGATAGAGATGAGAAGAAGGTATGGATGTTATAGCCCCATCCCTTGAACTATATTTCATCAAAGCTCACGGCTGGAGACTCTGCTTGTCATGGACAGGGCTCACAGGGCTTCCTTAACTCAATGTATATTTCTTTCTTTTTTTAACTCTGGGGTTACTTTCATGAGCTTTCTGATTGATTTGATAGTCTACTACGGTGGGGAGAGACCAGAGGAGAGCAGAGAGGAAGGAACTGGCATGTGACAAAACCTTTGAACTGGATCAACACTTACAGTATATGCTTACAAACTAAAGTTTTTTTCATGGAATACAATCATGTATAGCTGAAGCCATAAAAAGAAAAAAAGAAAAATCAATTCACCTGTTGGGATTCCCAAGTGGTGGCACTCTTGCACTTGTTAACAAAATGCATACATTAAAAATCAGAATATAAACCATGAATTAGCTGGAAAAATGACTTAAGAGTTCTGCTGTTTCATCTTGAGGCTTCATAAATCACTGTTGGACAGATAAGTGGAATATATATCTATACTTAGAAGTCTTGTTCTATCTAGCTTTTGAACCAAGAGAAATGTAATTAACCACAGCAAAGTCATAGCTAATTGGAAAAAAAAAAGTGGGAATTATTTTTATGTATTTCATATCAGTGGGACTGCATATTACATGTGAAGTTAATCAGAACGTCTGCTTGTTAATTCACTTTGATGAAAGGGAAGAGGGGGAAAAAGACAGGCGCGGAGAGATACAGTACAGTATATGGATAAGATAGCCCAAGAAAGGAGGCAAAATAATAAAATAAGAAACAGAAGGCAAAAAAAGAGGACAGAGGAGAGCATATACAGTATGTGAACAGCAAGAAAAAAAATGTTATACACATCTTGCTGCTTTTTAAACCAATGAATTCATATTGGATTAATTATCAACACTGTATTATACAGAGTGGGGGCAGGGACATGGACGGGGAAAAAAAATCGAAGGTTGGATTATTTACACAATATCATCATATGTGTATTTTTAACATAATATCAATACTTCATCTTTTAAATATCACAGATATCGTCAATACTAGTATACCCAAGCTGTTCTCACTAACAACTCGTCAAATATCGCAGCCCTGGTCAGTGCCCCTCGGCCTCTGATACCGACGCACTGGGGCAACCTGTAGTGTCTGTATGAGATGCAACGGGCTTTCAACTAACTCCAATGTAAACCTATGATGGACGGGTCAAACAATCATATGACTTTCACCGCTGTTCGTGTCTCGTGTGTCACCATCGACGTATTTACCGTAGTTTTGTTACATGACTTATGTAGCCTACTTAAAGCAGCAGTAGGTAGAATTGGAGGAAATATGATTGAAAACTAGAAGTGCACTCGGAGAGCGCAGACCTCCACCAAGGCAGGTTTCATGTACGTCCCTAAAAAGTTATTTTTGTAAAACTGTCACTATATGCTAACAGTATCTGTAAGATTTCACAGACCAGAGGAAAACAACCAATCAGAGCCAAGCTGGAGCCTTGCTGTCTCTGAGCAGCTGTCAATCACTCTCGAACTCTCGATCAAATGGTCAAACTAGGAAGCGCTGATCAAATATGAATCAATATTCTGTTACTCTAACGCCTATTCCTTGTCTCAAATATTTTCAGAAACATCTTGCAGTGCACTGTTTAGCTATCTAACTAATTCATTTTGTTGCGTAAACCTGAAGACTAAGTAAACCTACTTTGGAAGTTTATTTTGAAAAGAGACTGTATGCATATAACGAGCAGTAACTGTACATCTCCTGTAAACACAGAAGTATATTTTGTAAAGACATTATGCATGTAATGAGCAGAAACTTAAACGTCGTCCCCGACACGACCAAAACTGACGCTAGACTGTTATCTGGAGCATCATAGTTTGAAGCGTAGGGCCACTGACCAAGACTCGGTATTTGACGAGTTGGAGTAAGAACATGTTGCTATCACGACACCCCTAGTCTGTTTGTAGCAGAAAAGATTATTTCATCACTGGCTGGCCTACCAATCACACACTTTTGAAAAGAGGTACTCTATGATGGCAGCACCCTCACAAATCGATTGCTGCTACAGAATAAGTAAAACATTTCATCATAATCACCGCACGTCGGATTAAACCTTGAATATGATCAGTACAGCCTCATATTGGAAATGTGTTTTTCTTGTTCAAAATGATGATGAACCTAGTACTGCAGCAGATTGGTTTGAAATTATTTTGTTTTTATGTTTCCACGCAAAAGTTTCTGTGTTTTTCATACTGCAAGAAGTCACTGATCACAGCGGTTTACAGTAAATGAGGTTGTCATGCACTGCTTTTTGGTAATAGAAAGTGAAGAGAAAAATGGAAAGAAAATGCAAATGAGCCGTTGATTATGCACCAGCAACCGTCTATCAAGTCTAAACAGAAAAAATAGAAAATAAACAGTCAAACTGAAGTGTTTCCACTGCCAATGCTATTACTGAAATCTAATCTCTAGTCAGATATTTTGCATTATCGATTTTTATTTTATAACAATTTAATATGGAAAAATGATAGTGAAGACAGAATGAGAGGGGCAGCATTAAAGTCATAAAATGTTAAATCTAACCTTCAGCCTTATGATTGTAATAGGAATAAAAAGGATGTGCTGAACAGGAAGGACACATTGAATAAGTGAGAAAAACGATTTTACACGTGTATATGTTATGACAGGACAAAATCAGACAGGCATGAATCAACTTCTGTTTCTGGAAGTGATTCATTAAAGGTGAGAACAAATAGCTGTTGAAGCTTATGTTTTGACACCTTAACTGAGCCTCCTTTTATCAGATATACCAAATGTAATAATGTCTACATTTACATTTATAAATAGTATAGTAATTGTACAAACTTGATTTGATAAAGTTAGTTATAGCGCCTGTTTTTAGTGGCTTGATGTTTATATAAAAGGTAGAGGTTGTATGTTTGAATAGCAGTAAGGAAATAACTTCGTGGGCCTTTCCTTTCATTACATTTTAATCAAACACACGATTCATATTCCTTTTGACACTTAAGCAACATTGATTCCAGCTGAGACTATTCTTCTTTATTGTACACATTCATTGAGTCTGATTGAAAAGCCTTGTCGCCTTAAGTCAATAAATCCTCTGCTTTGAATAGCCTAGGTATTTAATCACTTTTTTATATTACTATGGACACATCTCACAGAATGTCTTCAAGCCAGAGGCTTTTACCTTCAAGGAAACCTCTCAATTGACATACTGTATAGTGTGATGGCAAAAACAGCATTCAGGTTTGTTCATTTTCATAAGAAATTCAAAGAAAAATGGTTTCCATTTAGTGGGCAAACACAATTGCTCCCTGGTTTTGTTTATTGTATGATAAGAGGAAAGGAGGAACATTAGCAAAATGAATCCCCTGTCAAAGTAATACTCCTCTTTCCATTAACACCAATTAAAATCCCTTTGATAAACCAAGACAATCCCTTGTACTCTTAATTAAACTTTTTCGGAGAAGTTTAGCTTTTTTCTGGTTTATACATAGGTATATCTCGTCCCATTACCAAATCTTCCATTTGCAACACTACCCATGTTCTATCTACAGTAGCGAAGGCCTCCAAACATGGACTTCAAACTCTACGTCTGGTTTCAAAAGTTCAAGAATATGAAAGGAGAAGAAAATAAGCCCTCTTAGCCTAATTGCTCTCAGTGGGAAGTAAATAGTTATTAACGTATGGCAAGCAGCAAGCAGGGATTTCAAACTGGGAGGGAGGTGGGAGGAGAACGTCGGAGAAAGAGGGAGGAACACGTCGGGAGAGAATGAGAGAGATGAAGGGTGAAAGAAAGGAGAAACGGGAATGAGAAGAGGAAAAACAGAGAGAAAGCGGGCATCACTCCTGAGTGACAAAGCCGCTTGCATTTTAGGATTCTCGGCTCTAAAACAATTCTTTCATGTTCTCCCTCTTCCCCTTGCATTCTTATTTATCTGTCTCTCCTATCCGCCGCACCTCCTCCCCTCAGAGGAGTCGCTCGTATTTCCCCCCCATCTCAGTATCTCTCTCTTTTTTTCTTTCCTTTAATTTTTTTTTTTTTCTTCTTTGAATAATTTACTGCAGCAGGGGAGAGTGGAAGTGCGTTTATTTTGCGTGTGTTTGCGCTTTAAACAGAATGCTTAATGATTGCCGATGGGAGAGAGACTGCATTAATCCCATTTATGTTGAGACCTTTTAGATGTACTGACACCCGTGGCAGACAGGCTGGGCCCAGGCAGTGTGTTTGTGTGTGTGAGTGTGTGTGTGTGTGGAGGGGGGGGGGGAA